>OZ024911.1:49197642-49459776 GCA_964017125.1 Flabesymbios commensalis
GTACTTTCGTAGTTTAGCTCTTTTGTTGTTTTGGACTTTCGTTGTTTCGTACTTTCGTTCTTTCGTACTTTTGCAGTTTCGTTGTTTCGTACTTTCGTTGTTTCTTTGTTTACTACTTTCACAGTTTTACCGTTTCGTACTTTCGTTGTTTCGTACTTTTACAATTTCGCACTTCCGTTGTTTCGTACTTTTGTTGTTTCGTACTTTCCTTGTTTTGTACTTTCGATGTTTCATACTTTCACAGTTTTGCACTTTTGTTGTTTCGTAGGCCTACTTTCGTTGTTTCGCATTTTTGTTGTTTCGTACTTTCGTTGTTTCGTACTTTCGTTGTTTCGCACGGCGAGATGGCCTTATCTGGACACCATAAATTTATGCATAAAATATCAAAAACATTGATGTACTAAGATGTTGGTAAATATGTTATCTATAATTTGTTAGGATTTGCAGTTCTCAACATGGTACAATGCGAAGTATTATGAATGACCCGAAATGTCCAAAATGTGTATACAATGTGTGCTAATTCCGTCGTGCTGTAATACAGTACCGAGGAGTAGGCCTGATAACCACCCGCTTCTTGACAATAGGGCCTACCGAGCAGTTATAACTCTTCGGTAGGTTTTATAATACTGCTATGTCACCTGTTTAATGTGGCATAGCTGTAAGATGACACCAAAGTCTCAATGGCATTACAAAATCAAATAAAATTTTTTAATGTATGAAGGGTGAGAAGGGTTGAATATCGCTGTGAAGGCGTACAAGGCCGATTGTGAGGCGTTTAAATGCTACGAAAAGGCGTGATGGGTAGGCGTTGAAGGACAATGGAAATGTGTTAAAGAGCTACGAAGCAGCGTTAAACGGCGATAAAAAGGCGCTAAAGTGTTGACGACGATCAATACCTCAAAGTGTGGCGAATGTTTTAAAAAGCGACGGGGAAGCATGCAATGGCAATGTGAAGGTTTTAAAAGGGACATATATGTACAAATGATGATGGAGAGGTGTTAAAAGGCGACGTAGATGCGTTGAAAGGTGATAGAGAGTAGTTGAAGGGAAGTTGGGTTAATTTTTTTTAATGTCGGTCTATCTCTATAAATTTCAAAATGGCGATTTGCCTGTGTATTTTTTCCAGATGTTAACATCTATTCTGACATTTGATAATGTCATTGAATTTTTTTTTGAATACTAAAAAAAGGATGGTTCACTTTAAGAGATAAGATGCATTAAAATTCGACAGAGAGATGTAAAAGGACGATGGAAAGACGGTGAGGTGCGACTGGGGTGCCTTGTAGCTATAAAAGGCGACGAAGAGGCAATAATAGACCTGTCATGTTTGGCTGGATAAGCCCGACAGACAAGGAAAGCAACATCCGTAAATTAGGCTACATTACATTACATTACATTACATTACATTACATTACATTACATTACATTGCATTGCATTGCATTGCATTGCATTGCATTGCATTGCATTGCATTGCATTGCATTGCATTGCATTGCATTGCATTGCATTGCATTGCATTGCATTGCATTGCATTGCATTGCATTGCATTGCATTGCATTGCATTGCATTGCATTGCATTGCATTGCATTGCATTGCATTGCATTGCATTGCATTGCATTGCATTGCATTATGTTATGTTATGTTATGTTATGTTATATTATATTATATTATATTATATTATATTATATTATATTATATTATATTATATTATATTATATTATATTATATTATATCATATCATATCATATCATATCATATCATATCATATCATATCATATCATATCATATCATATCAAATTATATTATATTATATTATATTATATTATATTATATTATATTATATTATATTATATTATATTATATTATATTATATTATATTATATTATATTATATTATATTATATTATATTATATTATATTATATTATATTATATTATATTATATTATATTATATTATATTATATTATATTATATTATATTATATTATATTATATTATATTATATTATATTATTATTGTATTGCATTGCATTGCATTGCATTGCATTGCATTGCATTGCATTGCATTGCATTGCATTGCATTGCATTGCATTGCATTGCATTGCATTGCGTTGCATTGCATTGTACTGCACTGCACTGCACTGCACTGCACTGCACTGCACGGTATATTAGAATAATGCCATAATGATCAAGATACAACCTACCAAATCTCAAACGTTTTGCCTTATTTTGCATTATTTTACATTTATTTTTAAAGCCCAGCCTTGGCATTCGAAGTTTCATTATGTATATAATTTTCCATACAACATGTAAACATAAACATCAATATGAGATAAACATGAAATAATCATGTTAATACAAATGCTAAATCGCCATAGTAAATATAGTATTTTAGAAACAAAAAAAAACCTTAGCATTCAAAGAGAAACTTTATATATTATGTAGTTCTCCGTAACAATGTAAACAAACACCAATATGAGATTCATGTATAATAAATATAATGATAAATAACCATAGCATGTCGAGTTAACCTAATTATAATATCCTACTGGAGGCAGAAATATCAGCACATTTGAATTTTACCGCAAATTAGAGCTCCCGATAAAGACGCGCGTATCCTAGATATGTAGTTATAGAAAAAAATTTGCAACAGATTTTGTTAAACTTCAACTTGCAGTTCCCTCGGGACATAATGGGGACACTTTTTGTGAACTAGCTTGCTTCTAAATAGCACTCAACTAAAACGACAGATTTCCAAACTTGACACATATTTTATAATGTTTTTTTAGGCGCCCGTATTGATAAAAGGGTAGAAAAAAATATTTAAAATAAAATCTGGGCACAAATATTTTTCCTTGACCTACATGTGTATATGGCGGAGGGCTATGACTAAAACAATAGCGAAAATAATCAAATCTACTACTATTTTGAACAATTGTTCGAATTGTTGTCAATTTTATTTTAGTGTCCTTCTAAAAAACGGTAAAATAGGCCCTAGGGCTTAAAGCGTCCTGTTTGGCAAAAAAAGAACCAAAACTCACTATGTCCCAATGGTCCCAATTTCTTAGCTCTTGTGAGTACGAGGGCTATATCTGGCTCCCGGCCTATATTATTGTTCTCCAAATTTCGTAAACAAATGAATGTATCTGAAGAATAGGATCAATTGCAATGTATATAGGCCCTACTCGTAACTGTTCACTGAAAAATTGAATGTCTTGGTTTCAAACTCGTTTCTTTTCCTTGGGGGCTGTTCAACTATTACGTAACGTTGTTTTTACCCCCCTCCCCTCTTCGTAACGCTTTTAAACGTTGTGTTGACCACTGTTCGCAACGCATCGATTAACCTCCCTCCCTAGGCATTATGTAATAATTTTGAACGGTCCCTAGTATGTGATTTTCTTGAACAGCCCTTCTTCATACTGGGCAATTAAAACCATTGGTGATAACATTATGTCTAGCGATTTGCATGGACAGTTGGAAATGCAGTCATCGTTGACAGATATACACTGACCACCTTTGGATCAATGTTGAGCCATCTTCTCTGGCGTTGGCCCAGCATTGACCTTATTCTATCCACAGTTGGCCTACATGTACTGATTAAGTGGACTCTCGACGGAGCGTGGCAAGCAATATGTAGTCAGCCGTGTGTATTCGCCTGCTGCCACCATAACAACAACAGACACGTACACCTGATATGTAGGCCTACTATACGTATGTCACACATGTTTAAGCATACTGAGATATCATCACTTGAGTTGCATCATTTATCAACAGACCAGGAAGGGTGACAGACGCGTCAAAACAGCGTACTAGCGTGAGGCGGTGGTTCTAGACTGCATCATTTTGATGATTTACACAAAGTTGTGTAGAGCTGAGGCTGGATGAAGACATTTACAATTAAAGTCAATTTAATAAATTGTTTTTGAAATATTGTTGTATTTCTCCATCGTCATATCTTGCACCATAGAGCTTATTCTATTTTGAATCTTAAAAGGCCTTTGGAAGAAGGAAGATTAAGCAATTGGGAAATATGTTGGGATCTATCCGAAATATTCAGCAACACGTGGCACCAATGGCTCTGGCTGCCCGATCACTTATTACTCCGAGGTTACCAGTAAGCCGCCATTCTCCATGTTCTCCACCAAGTTGTAAGGCGACGGAAAATTATGTGCAAATTCGTGAGATTTCCAAAGCAGCTCGTCAAGTGATGAATACTCGTAGAAATGTTAAGGTGCTAGAATCGAACATGAGTTACGTTGACACAGGCCCCGTTTCGGAAGGTGATGATACCGTGGTTTTTCTACACGGAAACCCTTCTGCTGCTTTCTTGTGGCGTGACGTCATACCGGAAGTTCAGGGGACTGCAAGATGCCTGGCACCGGATCTGCTAGGTATGGGACATTCCGGAAAATCGCCGGATCTTAAATATCGTTTCATGGATCACTACGAATACCTGAGTGCCTGGCTGGACAAGATGAACTTACCGCAACAGGTAAATGATCAAGTATCAAGTAAACGAGTAGTACTTACAATTTAATAATAAATTGGATACATAAACATGATAAATAGTTCATACTTACTTAATCTCTATGGCGTCTATATGTTGTGCTGCTGCACATTTGGACATGCTTTATAATTTGTTTTACATCCACACAGTTAAATAATATTATTTGAAAAAGTCAACATAAAAAAAATACCACAAAACTTCAAAATAATGTTGGTGTCAAAATTAGGGCCTACTAATTGTATGAGATTCACTGTAAAGCATGGGGTCTCCCAAAGAGCATTATTGATTGATTGCATCTTTACGGTGCGACATTTGTGCCGGTTTCTGCAATTATCGATGTGTTGTTTCCCAGTTTGCTAAGCTAATATATTGTTGAAATCATAACATCCGATATTATATCATATCCTGTATTACGTTTCTCAGCAGCATAAAGAATGAGCAGACTGTTTGCTTCTTCTTGTCTTTTTACCAATTGTACACCCACAAAGCAGTTGACCAGATCGCTGCAAAATCTTCAGGCTTGTTAACTTTAAATAATATACATGTATGATCTGTAGATTCTGTTGGTATGCATTGTTCATTTTTATCTATCTGTTGATGTGTTTGACCATTAAAACTCCGCTTATGGTTCGTGGTGAAGAGTTTCCAATCAGATCTTCCACTCCCTGAATGACCGTACCAGTTGCTTACGATGACAATGAGACGTAGAGTCATGCCTTCGTCTTTATTTCGTTTGATTCCACGTGGACCCCTACCGTTTTTCATCTTACATTCCATCCAAGTTTTTTTTAATTCTCATTTTGTCCTAACGTTACACATTTGTATCCTCAGCACCTCTTCTGTTTTAAATATAGGCCTACTATCTCATACATCATGTACCGGTACATCATCAGGCGTTATAACTCTTGTCATTATATTCTCAATACCATCGTTAGATTTTAATGGAAAGTCATTCAATACCAATTTAAGCCAGTTTGTCCAACATATTGTTAACGTATTTTTGGACTAGTGACTGTTAGTTAGCAAGTGGTAGCGAATGTTGCTGTCATTCTTTGCATTTTTCTAGTTTGTTCAGCCAATTCAATAAATCGATGTGGAGTAATAAGCAATGTCGCGCAGCAATGCTTCTGATTTTTTTCTTGATGTCCGCTACAGTACCATCTCGTTTGTGGATCTTATTGAGATATACATAATAAACGTGTGCCTGACGGACGTGTGCCGTCAATAAGATTTTCCTTGATGGGAGAATCCGCCCTTTTACATTTCGCTCCATCGCCTGAGGATTCGTGGTCTTTAAACATGCACATCGATATATACAAAAGTATATTTTGGCCATATTCCAATCTATTGTAGACAACTATTAACTATACACACAGCTGCACTGATGACATCAAAATTTGATTTCATCAGCTGATCAGTGCAGCTGTGTGTATAGTTAATAATTGATTCCTTCAACGGGAAATGAGCCAGAGGAATTCGAACTAACATTTAATGTTAGTTCGAATTTTACGAATCTTAGGGAGGTATATATTGGTGTTTGGAGTAAGTTGATTTGATTTGAGCACCTTCCACCTCTATTTGTCGAACGGGTGGGTAAGGTGAGCTAATTTGTGACTCCCATTGATAGTGCAGTGTTTGATACATTCGTTAATCGGCGTTCTTATGTAGACTATCTTCCATGAAATACAAAAATTAAATATACGTATACGTCATTTTTAATGTAATTTTTTCATCATCAGCCTATAAAAACATATAGCTAGACACAAAAGTCGTGAAAACCCATTCATTATTGGCCGAGATATGCAGGCAAATGGATATTTGTATGTCAAAATTCAAAGTGGCCGCCAATAATCCAAGACGTCCGCCAAAAAATAACAACTATATTTTTTCGTTAGACTATATGATATATTCTTCATTCGAGAAATGTAGCATACCAGCTAATTCGACGAATTGAAATACCAGCATATATACTACATGTTTAGTGCTAGAATAACACAATCAATACCATCTCAACTTAAATGTGAAATACTTTGTATAACATGTATAATAAGATCAATGCTAACGACACCGACCGAAGCCCTATTTTGACTGTATAAGATTCGATCAATTATTTTTACATGGTTATCTGATTACATGTATATAGTCATTCAACATTGTTCAATTTACTGTATCATATTGATCGGTTCGGACGTAAACAAATCGTCTGCTGGATAAAGAATTGTTGCAAATCGTTAATTTATTTCGCGTGTGGTCGCACGTGGAAGGTCGTGCACACAGTTTTAAAAAACTGTCGACTGTATCACAGCACCATACAATTCACTGCTCCAGGTGTTGTCTCTGTACGTTTATAATAATCAGATAATGTTGGCAGCTGCTTCAGTTCAGACGCAAATAATTCTCAGTAGACATGAGACGTTAAGTCGATGCTGGTATAATGTCCGGTATGATGTTGGCTCATCGTTTAGGACTCTGGACCCACGATGGATCAACACCTCGTGTTTACTGGACACCAATGTGGCCGTCTTCAAAGTGGGGCGTTGGTCATGAATGTTGTTTCAGCATCTGTGATGCTGGAACAACATTGAAGCAGCGCTAGTGCAGCGTTCTGTGTTGCCTGTGATCGTGACCCAATTTCCGTCACCAGACATACAGCCTTGTCGAAACTGTAGATACCGTACGTGTCGTGCACACTTGTTCTTGCGTGGACACCATTTTTACACCACACATCACATTGCCTTGATATACATGATAGACAGATAAAGAAGCAGATAGTGATTAGGGGCCTACAATATATTGTGTAAGTTAGGTCATCTTTACCAGCATGTAAAAAAATGAAATGAATCGGGCTTTAGGCCACCTTTGTGCACACATAGGCTAAACCAGCTGTAAACTGGGCCAGGAGAACCTCCTGAGGATGGTGAGATGATTGAGATGACACTGTCCTCCAGACACAGGATTCGAAATTCGAGCCCTGGCGGTCTGAGGCCGAGCACGCTACCTCTCGGTCACGGAGGCTCCCCACAATACTGACTTTCACACGTGGATGGGGAAGAAACATTATTTGTTTCTTTCAAACCGCCGAGACTGGGAACCGAACCCCGAACTCTGGCGTGAAAGGCAGCGGTGCTAACCACTACCCTAGGGCCCCCGCCCTTACCAGCATGTAGGGCGGTCGTTTTTAGGCATAGGGTGGGCCTACGGACGGACAAAGGGGCCACTTAATGTTTCTATGGTATTTTAAGGAAAATATCCTAACTATTTTAAAACCAACTAGAAGGGAATTTTGACTTTTCAATTACCAATAATGTTTGGACTAGGTTTTATGCGTTTTTTTGTCGGCCCTTTTTTAATTTTGTTATTTTCATTATGACAGATTGATTGGAATTTTGTTCATGGGTTTCTTGGCAGCCATTTTTAATTGGCATTTTAGATTTCAGTCTTCAGAATTCGGACTTCAGAATTCAAATTTCAGAAGTCCACACTGAGCTTTTGTACTTTTATATATATTGTCTCTCTGTTGGCTGAATGTTGTATCACTGTCAGCGACGCTGGCCCAACATTAAAACAACATTGGATCGACGTTTTGTGTTTGCTGGAATTACAACTGTTATTTTAATTTTGTAATATAGCATTTAAAATAGCTGTACTTGCGCAAGTACTTGCTCACTTGCGCACTTGCAAAAGTACTTGCGCAAGCACTTGCAGAAGTACTTGTGCACATGTGTACTTGCGTATTTGCACACCTGCACAAATTCTTGCGATTATGCAAGTGTGTGCAATTGCGCTCTTGCGCAAATACTTGCGCACTTTCGTGCCTGCGCACTCGCGCGACCACTTGCGCAAGTAGTTGTGCACTTGCGCACTTTTGCATACTTGTGAACTTGCGCTAGTATTGCACACTTGGGAATTTGCACACTTGCGTTTTTGCGTTTTCGCGTATTTGCATACTTGCGCACTTGCGCGTGTACTTGCGCACTCACGTAACTGCGCACTTGCGCTATTGCGCAAATACTTGCACACTTGTGTACTTGGGGCGTACTTGCGCAAGTACGTGCGTACTTGCGCATGTACTTGCGACTGCGCACTTGCGCTATCGCGCTATTGCGCAGGTACTTGCGCACTTGCGTATACTTGCGTAATTTCGCACTTGCGTATTTGCGCACTAGTGCACTTGCGCAAGCACTTGTGCACTTGCGTAAACACCTGCGCAAGTACATGCGTACTAGCGCATTTTGCGCAAGAACTTGCGTACTTGCGCATTTGCCCACTTGCGCATTTGCGCACTTCCATTGTGCCCAGTACACCCAGTACTTGCACACTTGTGCACCTGCGTAAACACCTGCGCAAGTACATGCGTACTAGCGCATTTTGCGCAAGAACTTGCGTACTTGCGCATTTGCCCACTTGCGCATATGCGCACTTCCAGTGTGCCCAGTATACACGTTGACTTGACTCTCTGTTGGTTTATTGCTGTATCACTGTCTGCGACGAAAGCCCAATATTAAAACAACATTGGGTCGACGTTTCCTGTTTGATAGAGTTACAACTGTTATTTTAATTGTCAAGTGTAGCACTTAAAGGGTTACTACTATTCATAGTTACCACTCGAGGCTGGTTCATTTGCATACTTGCGCACTTGCGCAAGTACGTGCGCATTCACGCACTTCAGCATGTACTTGCGTACTCACGTAACTGCGCACTTGCACTATTGCGCAAGTACTTTCGCACTTGCGTAAATGTACTTGCGCAACTGCGCACTTGCGCTATTGCGTTAATGCAAAGCAATTTAATTGGCAAATATAGCATTTAAATGATGAATAGGCCGACCTAGCCTGCATGACAATTTGCCCGCATGCATTTCAGTCTGAGTCTATTGATACAATGAATGGACATCAGCCAACGTGTAGTAGTGCTTTCACGTACCCGCCATTCAAATGACATGAACCCCCCCCCCCTCGCGTTGAAATGTAATTAGTACATAATTTATAACAGGTAAACATATCATACAAACATTTAGTTAAAGTGCTTGTGTGTGTGCTTGTGGTATAATAAACATATATTAAGCATATTGAAAACTCGAGGAAGGATCAGCCTCTGAAATAAAAATACCCCTCGTTGGAGTTACCTCTCTTTGGAGGCATTAAAATCCGGATTTAATCCAGTTAAACTATTCCAATTTCTTGAAAAAGATATAGCAAACAACCACAATACCTCAGAATCATTGTGCCAAGTTTGAAGTTGATTGGAGAAATAGCGCATTACATAGAATAATAATACAAACTAGCTAACAACGTCCAAACATAATGAATATTCTATGTAGGCTACATGAAATGTAGATACATATATAACAGACTCACTTAATGTTTCATGATACATTATTTTATAAGCCAAATAGATTTTTCCTCATATATAGTGGCCCCCTTTACCCAATATCTTGGGTCCGCACTTTAGACAAAAGGGGCCTCCCACACCTTGGGTATTTTTCTTTGTTATTAAGGCTATGATACACAAGTGCGTACACTGAGCAGAGCTTATAAACATATTTTTTTTACTTGATGTAGCCTATATGGTGACATGCTTTGTTGGATATATAATACTAAATAATATACTAAATCCTGTTTACTGGCTATAGTGTGTGAAATATGTACCAATTGAAAGTTAGCGGGAGAGGGGGACATGCTGTATGGTCTTTGTGTTGAAATGGCCCCCCTTTGCCCTGGCTCCCTTTGCACAAGGGGTGGCGGTGGAAAACTTATATCGTATATCTCCCCTAAGTGACCTCCTGATCAAAGTAATGACTAGACAACAGAGGCAATATAATGTACCACACAATATAATGTACCACACAAAACAATGGATTTTTCAGAAGAACTCACAAAAATTAATATTGAGATTCATACAAATATACAAGCTTATATCCATAAGCTCGTTACAATAAACTTCCCGTCGTCTTTTGTCTACGTCGTCTACGATATTTATGATATACAGATGTATGTCTATTTTTTGGATGTATACACCAATCAAAAAAACTAATATTCTATTTATTTATGAACGTGACGAAGACAATTTCCAGACTGGGCCCTAAGTAGGCCTAAATCATATAAGTCTGCATTTATTGCTTTTGATATGTTAACCTTTAAAGCGTTAAGTTATGCAACTTAAATTTCCACCCATTTGAAGTGTGTCGCGAACTTTACATGTGGGTAAAAACTAGTCAGTGAGACCGAATACATATTTTCAAATCTTGATGTTTAAACACACATTGCGTTCCAAAATAACAGTGATTCAACCTGCTCATAAAACGGAATCAAATGCTTAAATAGTAAGCTATAACGTGCATAGTTATAATAATAACCATATTCCATGCCTAGTGAAAAACTAATGAAACGCTATAAGCCTAACTAAGGTCTACATTATTGACATAATCTATTGTCTGTAGGCATACAAATACAATCATCATTACCATCATTAGCATCATTAGCATGTTTTTCATATTATTATTATTAATTATCATTTACAAAAAAGACACATAAAGCATTCGGGGAAAAATATTTATTAAACATAAACATAAATTAAACATCTGCCAATAAATAGGGCTTCAAAGTTTGTTGTAAACTCGGTTGTGAAGCACTTAGACCAAAGTTACTTGACAGTCAGTATTAGAACAGGGTTATTTATACAAGTCTCTAGTTGATCTAATCTACTATTTAAATTTGAACTTCAACTCTTGTATCATTACAAACAAATTACATAATATTAACAAAAACGATCAATAACAATCTAGTAATTGTTCACTCAAAACAAAACCGATCAATAACAATCTACTAATTATTCACATTGATATACTAAAGTGAACTTGTATCATTACATACAAAGTACATAATATTGACAAAAATGATATCAATAACATTATTAAACCCCGTATTATTGATGCCTAACTCCGCCTATGTACATTTAGCACAGAATTTCCCTTCACATTAAAAATCCTAGGGGAGCTCGCCCTAGCAGCTCCTAGGAGTAATACCATCATCAAAAGGCAGTAGGTTGATAAGGTTGGTAAAGCAATCAGTTTAGGGCAGTAAGTGACAAAATAGTTACAGCGCTGTTTAATTCATTTCATTACAGCATATATATGTGACCTGATCTGGCAAAATGAGTCGTAAGTCGCAGATATAAATATTGAAGATACAAATATGGAATCTACACAAAATTACTCCGCAAGCTCAGAGAAAAAATAATCTGAAATTGCGGGATTTTGAGAAATTGGCCTTCGAAGTTCAAAAATACAAATTGTACACTTTCTATACACTCGCTACAGTGCAAAATGTGACGTCTCGGCCATGCACTGCTTACCCTGATGACATCACAAGGCTCTGACACATTGACCTCCATTTTAAATGTGATAGTTCCAATAGGATCACAAGTTTACGCCTGCTGAAAATGGCCTAGTTTTCATAGGCACTTGAAATATTCGTCTCAATTTCTTGGCATCCGAGTTTTTTGGTAGGCAGCGCGAGTGTCGTTTTTACACAGCTGGCTGTGTAAACAAAATGAAGGTCAGTGTGACTGGGCCTCACGCAGTAAATGAGTTAGGCGGCCCAGTCATACCGGGTATGCACTGCTAACTAGTTTCCCAAATCGTGTCGACAGCCTCGTTTTAATTTTATAGAGCACCCAGCATCTCATAGAGGGAGAGGGGTGGGTGCAGACAGACACCTGTGTGGTGAATTATCGGCAGTTTGAGACGCATGTGCTATCAGTGTCTAGTTTGGGGATAACATACACAGTGCATGGTGAACCTTTTTGAAAATAACGCTCAACTGGATTAAGATTAGCTAAGTAAAATAAATATTGCAATTTTGACCTAATTTTTGTAATAAAAAACGTATGGTTCTCAAATTGTGTGAGCTTTAACAGTGTATGCCTGATGTTTTTATTTTGAAGATGTTTATATTGTATGAATATTTCCTACCTATTATAGGGACTGTTACCGTGGTAACATGTGAATAGAAACAAGTATCCCCGATTGGAGTTTATATGAGACTAAAATTTAAATAACAGGTATTTTTCAAATATTTTGTTACAACATGATATATGTAATAATGTGCCACATCATTTTAGGATTCGAAAGTAATCATATGAAAACATAAACGTATGCAAAAAATATAATAGGTGAAATACAGTTTATTTATATTTATAAGGGCTCTAGCATCGTCAAAGTGCCACTTACTACTCATTTTGCCAGATCGGGTCACATACACCATCACACACACTTGACCTGTTGACTGATGTTGACTCCATCAGTGCTATAGAAAGAGTGATCGTACCAATCCACGATAGCTGCCACAAGATCCCATTGATAGCCAGCTCACATCTTTCCAATCAAGGACACGCAGCATTACATGGAACAACAGCCCAAGGTTGGTTTGGAGCCAGCCATGCCCTTAGTATTGACCCAACGCAGCGTCAACCCCATGGACACTGTCCACCGGCCTAATCCGCGGAAGTGCACAACCGTACACAGACCATAGACCTAAAACACTAATTATCTGCACAAACCAACGATCTGGCCGATGTAAGCACAACACTTGACCCTTTAAGTTCTCATCAGGTTCGTGTTCAAGGACCGGAATTATCCAGCCAAAACAACACATGTTTTTAGGTGATACGTAACTGCTATTATTGTCGTTGATTACAAACTGGGCGGGTAGTACGCTGTAATAATCATAACCAGTGGTTTTAACCTTTTCACTACCATACATGACGGAAATTTCCGTCGTTATTCGTCAATGAACGTAACCATAAAATGACACAAATTTTCGTCAAATATATACTACATTTATGTATTTTTCGTCATTTGAAGCTGGAAATTGCGTTAGCAATTCCAGCTTCAAATGACGAAAAATAGACCTCCTACACCAGTATATCTGGATCCTGGCATGCACCCCGGCCTGGAAGTCAAAGGGTTAACATTCATAAAATAGTCCAAGTCACGCTACCATTGTTGTGGATGATTGTGGAATATTCTCCATATTTGAACCGCAAGAACAAATTTTCCCTGTAGTTGGGAAGCTTTATTGTACATTAACTTTCCCTTTACCAATGTCGCATTTTATGCGAAAACTACCTTCCTTTACCAATTTCGCATTAATGCGAATTTCACATGTGTACATGCATTAATTGCAATGGAGATATTTCAGGACATGCATGATTGAAAATCGCCAACCAAAATGGTCAGTGGCATGGACGCAATGTTCTCTTACATTTTTAATTTGTACGATGTGCGCATGCGCATAACTTTACCCTGTATGGTGCCCAGTGTCTACTTAAGGAGTCCTCCTTTAACCCTTTCCAGCCCGAGTTTTTTTACTGAAATTTAAATTAAAATAATAACTCAATACAAATATTACAATATCTTTTACACGGTTATTTCAATGCACATGAAAATTTCTACGCACATAGAGAACACTTGGGGGATCAACACAAGCTTCTTATCATGCCCCTCAAAGACGCACCCTTATTCCCTAGAAACGGTTTCCATGGAAACAGTACCCAATTTTATGTATTGTGAATTTTCAAGACGCACGGGATTAAATTAATATTGAATAATTATCTATTTATTTATTAATAGAATTGTAAGATGTCCGTGGAACATGTTTCACAACGAATCCTTAATATAATATCAGTAGCTGTTGTTGCTATGGGTATATACGTCAACAACCATTAACCTTTTCCATGCGAAATATTTCATTATTTCGAAATAAAATGTAAAAAAGGAGTAATTTCAGTAGCTAACGCTAGGCTTGCAAGACATTATGAGGATATCAAAATGGATATCATTATTAGTATGGCATGGGGTTGGACTCTTCAGGTACTCAGGGCCCGTTCAAGGTCATTTCACTTCACATGATTTTGGGGAACGGCCACACATATGTTTCTATATATTGCGCGCCTGTCCAGAAGTGAACAATATGGCTTGGCTTGTATAATTTTTTTATTTGAATTTATGAAACTTTGACCTTGCAATGACCTTGAGGTGACCTTTGACTGACCAAAATGTTGCATGCTCACAAAGGCCCGCCGCTGCCGAATCCCACACGTGTACATACGGTTAATACACCTTGTAGATCCACAGTTACAGCCATTATACCAAAGCACGTGCATTTCATTAAATGACCACCATTATCCCTGGGTCCTGGCATGAACTTCAGAGTCAAAGGGTTAGCACAAAGAAAGTTGAGATATGAATGGAATAGAAGGTAAATATATATTTTTTAATTTTTATCAAACTAATTAAACATTGCACAATTTATTGTGGCCGAAATTATACAATTTTAAATGTATTGTGGCAATCTAAAGGCCATGTGAATGCAAAATACGGGCATTTGAAAAATGACGTCATATTTCACCGGCCCTCAGGGGCCGTATGGGCGTGAAAGGGTTAGAAAGAAGTCGGTTTCTGGGGGTAGTTTTCTCAGGGGGAAGTCGGTATAGGAAGAGATACATTACAGCAACCACGAGAAGTCCAAGGCGTCGAAAATATTTTCAGCAGTTCAAGAGAGTTACTTATCATGCACAGGCCCCTGTAGGTACATGCATGTCTATGCCTTAAACTACTAATCGTTGTCATGATGTTTCCCAGTAAAACGTTGGCTGGTCAATTTTTTTTAGTATGCAAACACCTGAACACCTAGAGCCTACATGTGTTTTGTCGTCAGCTGTGTTGTTTTCACGATTTTGTATGTGTATCGCTTTTAGCTTGCTTAGACATGTTAGAGTTGATGATTTGTCTAGATCTGCCCCTCGTAGTAGGGCTATTTTAGCTGCGTCTGTCAGGTTGAAATAGCTAAACTGAATTAAATTGGATTTATGTCAACAACAAGCCAATCAAACATTAACCCTTCACCCTTTAAGTTATCATATTTAAATTGGCAAGTTGTCTCCTTAACCGCGACCCACAACATCTTAAAGTAGGTGGGTTGTTATGATTCGCTTAGTAAACATTTTGAGCGCCCAAAGCTACGGCACTCTTGCGCGGATGCGCAGCATGGTCAACGTCCTCGGGAGTAGGGTCTGTCGTAACGTAAATATTCTAATTTAGTGAAGCATAGCGACCCACCTATTTTAAAGTGAGCAAACTGACTCATATATTTGTTTCATTTGAGGCCAACCATTTGCTAATCATGATGTTTAAGTTAAACACTCATTTTATTTCCAATAACCAAAATACTTTCTATTAAAACAGACTAAGCGATGATAATGGCGACTAGCGGTGAAATGGTTCTACCCAGTCTGATGGATTATATAAATTTTATTAAAATAATAATTTTATTTTATTAAAGGAACTGCATCAATTCTGGTTTTAAATTTTGTTATGAAGTAGTGTATCTCGCAGATCATAATTTAAATTTGAGTGCTAGCACAGCATTGGGCCACAAGTTGATGCCGTCTCGGTCCAGCGTTGGGCAGACAATCGGTGCTGTAGGGGACCCCCCCCCCCCCGATCCTTACTTTCCCAGACCAATTAAGAGCGGCAGCTATTGATGCAACCACGTGGTTACTTTAATCATGCCGTGAGGTCTAAAATGTTGTATACTTTGTTTACATGAAAATAGTTTTTATACCTCTTGAAAATAACACTAGCTAAATCTTTTTCAGTGCTTTAAAATGTTTTTGAGCTATTTTTGTATTTTATTTATGATCAGTAGGCTATAAAGCATCATATAAATTATATTGTCAGAATTGACAAAATTGAAAAGATCTTATCCCACGGGGGCACTTTAACTTTATGATCTGTTGATAATATCAACACAAATGTGTCCGGCTGTGGCACACCTCCATGGCCAAGGAGCGATGAGCGGAACCCTCGCATCTTCATGACAAATTATACAATAATACAACAGATATCTATTAGCATTTCTTAGGAGACATGCGCGATGCGACTGATAATGTGCAGATGGATTTGCCAATCTGAAAATTAAGTGATTGACGGTTGCTATACGCTTTGGACACCTACTTAACATATAAAAAAGAAAATTAGTTACTTTTACCAAATTAGCAATATTTATTAAATATCGAATATTTTCAACCACATTCCTATTGGATATTGAAACCAATACATTCTATTATAACCAGTATTGTACATTATAGTAACCAATATTTGTTGTTTGTCAATTGGCACTCTGTACTCTCAAAGACCCTGTACAATAAGACAGTCAACTCTCCCCAAAACGTGAAATCACTCTCAGTGCTGTACCCCGGTATTGGGAGTTGGAACTAATGCTTTTGCCATCTATCAAGTATGATTTTACCATATTACGACGAGTAATTATGACATTGATCCTATTAAAAACAATACATACTTTACATCATAAAAATCGGAAAAATGAGTATTACCGAAGGTTTACTTCTATTTTTTATCCAATAATTTGTTGGTTAGTTATCAATACTTTTTAATTGTCTTCTTCCCATTTGTACATCAGGGGTTGATGCGCTCGTATAAACAATATGCATATTCATTGTTTACAAACAACAAGTGACGTCCAGCTAACTCGAGACGTCGACTCAATTATAGATTAATGCTGGTCCAAGGTTTGCAGTGCTGGACCAGCATTACCCCATCATTGGTTCATCTTCTCGTATCTGCTGGCAGGTGACATGGGTGCAAGGGTAGATACGGGCAAAGAAAACCAAGATAAGGGCATTGGAAATAATATATTATATACTATAAAAATAATATTACTATATATTATATTCTATTGACACGGATCATTTATCATGTTTATCATTCCGAATATACCTGAACAGAAATATTTTGTTGATATAAAGCATGTTACTGTTACTCCTGATTCTGTCACAGAATTAGCTCATTCAATGCTGAAATCATTCACACCACAAACGGGTAATACCATTGAGGAGGAGAATTTTCTTGCATAATATTATATATCAGTGGATATCTTTGTCGCAAAGTGTCGCGATCTGCATGTGATCAATGTAAAGTAATTTTGATGCCACTAATAAATTGCATACATTTCTGTCTAAGAAGCAATATTTGAATATTCAAGGTGTTGGGCTTTTGTTTCACGTCAAAACTGAATTAATTAATTGGTTCAAATGAACGAATTTTCGGAAATATACCTGAACACATTCTACATAGGAGTCACAACAGAGATCAAATTATTACCATCATCAAAGACACTAAATCACGTGCAAGTTGTGAATATTTCACGTTAATATTACATATTTATGTCCCCATTCGGCTACACCATGTACTGCGGGAAAACAATAAACACCTTAAAACCAGTAACGGCAGGATAAATAGAAAATTATTAAAATTCAACTATAAATAAATCGTGTCATAAAAATGAACGTGTCTTGTTTTCAAGATATCAGTATATACCGCTAACGCTCCAGTCCTCAGTGACATTGATGGCAGTGGTCCGAGAGAGAAGGCTCACATATTATAATTTTATAATATTGCTTTTTTGCCCTTATCTTGGCTATCATGGTTTGTGTTTTTTTTAATAATACAAGTTTGAATCAAAATACACGTCTGCCAATTTATGGTTGTTACCAACGTTTTGCCCCGTTCTCCTTTGTGGTCGCTATGCTTGACGACATATCGTCACCCCCCTCCCGTTCTATGCCCACATATTTGTGTACTTCCTGTACACAGCTCTTCTGTTATTTAAATGAGGACATTTTATTTTCTAAAATTGTAAGATGATATAACATGACTTTTCTGCTATTTTAGCAGTTATTTTCGTTCCAAAAATAAATATTGCAGAGATATTGTCATAACTGTCAAACCTAGAATTTTTTTTTTTTATTTGGAGGCTAAAGTGGTGAAATTATCACTTGTTTTATATGATGATACACTTGCTAGAGCGTAGTTCCAACTCCCGTTAAAAGGGGACAGCACTGCACAATGTCTTACACGCATTTGTATGGTGAAATCCGTAAGTTGACCATCTTGTTGTACAGGGTCTTTGGTACTATACATGCTGCTGAAGGCCAATCATTTATCTTGATACAGGAACAATAATTTTACACACGTTTTATTTTCATGGTTATATCACTGGTTTTGACACACGTATTATGTTTTAAATTAAGAAATTCTAAAACTACGAACCTATATCAAGGGTCACCGAAAATTAACATGATTATTATAGGTCGATAGAATACATTTGACTGGAATATGTATAAATAATAGAATATGTTCAAACACATTCCTATTGTATATTAAAACCAATACATTATATTATAACCAATTGTGTACATTATATTGTAACCAATATTTGTTGTTTGATAATTTGCACTCCGTACTGTACATGCTGTAGGCCAATCATTTATCTTGATACAGTAATAATAATTTTACACACGTTTTTTTTCATGGTTATCATGGTTATATCACCGGTTCTGACACACGTATTATGTTTTAAATTAACAAATTAAAAAAAAACACGAATCTACTTCACAGGTCACCGAATATTAACATGATTATTGTAGGCCGATAGAATGTATTTGATTGTAATTAGTATACCATGCATATTCTACTTTTACGAGTGGTCATCACGTTAATTCACCCGTTTCGAGGTGCGGTAGTTCACGGGGTCAAATCTAAGTGACTAATAGGTCTTTATATATAGATGCTGGTTGCATGCAGTAAATAGCTCTCTTTAACCCTTTAACAGCCGGTGCCGCATAAATTCGGGTTTTCATTTTTTATTAACACATTAAGTACCACATTTTAAGTATGTTAAAGATAAAATGTGACATCAACCAGCAAGATTTTAATAGAGTTGATCTTCATTTTGTCAAATCTGAATAATTTTCACTCACTTGAAGTTGTGGATCGCGTCAGCGAGACACAACTTCAAGTGGGTGAAAATTCAAAGTGAATAATTTGGCGATTAAAGGGTTCACAACGCTGAGTACACCCTCATATTTTTCACTTGAAATCGATACGCATGTACCAATCTACATGTAGAATAACACATCGTGTATCTATGTTCAATATGTACACGGCCTTTCTTTTTTGGCATTAAAGGAACTGTGTTTTATAAACTGAAATCACAGCTCAAAATTCATTATTTTTGTCAAACTAATATTGCAAACTTTTACATTTTGGGGAGACTTAATATGTCCGCCTCCTTGTAATTTTCTTTTATTTCGTCATGATATTAATTCAAACTCCTGACTCGCAAGTATTAATTGTACAGTTTGATTCACCAGTTTTAAAACGTCTTAAAACATCTACGTTCGTTACTTGAACTGGGATATTAAAAACCTTTATTTTCTTTCAAATCATTCTCTCGTATTTTAAGTCTAACCTCTTGGCATTCTATTTTGTCCCCGTGGACATACGACTTAACGGTGGCTACCCACATCACTCATTATGCTATTTTTTTCACTAGATGATGTATGACACAATATATCTGCTACAACAACACGATATTTCACCACTGGAGCCCGTTTTTAAGTGCTGAATGCTATGGCATTCAGCACTTAAAAACGGGCTTCAGTGGTGAAAGGGTTTTAAAGAGTCGCATCTTTATATACGACCCTTCAATACCAAGGTGACGAGATCGTTCACTTCAAGAGACACTTTCAATGCCAAGGTGACGATCACCCTGATCACAAGGCTCTGAGACAAATAGCTCCATTTTTAAAAATGTTAAGTCTAATACGATCACTAGATTTTCTCAGCTGAAAAAGTCTTAGTTTTATCAGGCACTCGGCGAGTTCGTCTCGGTTTCATGACACCCGAGTTTTTCGCAAGGCGGGCGAGTGTCGTCTTTACACAGCTTGCTGTGTACATAAATGGCGGTCAGTGTGGCCGGGTCTATGGCGAAGCGAGTTGGACAGACTGGTCATGCCGGGTAGGTGACGATATAAGAAGCAATATTATTATTTGATTAGAAGTTATTACATGTAGCTAACCCAGACGCGAACAATGTCACATATTGTCGTCCCAGCTGCTGTCGTCAATATTGTCATCGCTGTCAACAGACGTGTTAAGTTAAAACACACCAACGCGATTGCCCGCGCGACGGCGCGCGACGTCGCGTCGGTTTTTCAAATACATTTTAATTTATTATTGGCACAACATACCAGCGCGACGATGTATGCGAGCGCGATAGGCAACGCGATCTTTCTCAAAACTTCTACATTTTCGTCACGTCGGTCGTCGCGCTTCATTACCGTTAGACATCGCGTCGGTCGTCGCGTTGGTGTGTGGACAGTCGTGACGCGATTGTCGCGTCTGTCGTCGCGTCCCACGTCGAGTGCTTAATCGCGCTCGCTTTGGTGTGTTTTGTAGCGCTCGCTTTGGTGTGTATTGCCCTTTATTATCCACGATGTAATAAAGAAGCAATGATAATTAGCTCGTAAACTGTCGTAAGCTACCCTAAAAAATAGCAATTTGGTTTTATGCTTTGTGTATATTGTGTATATACTAGTGGATATACACGGGCTTGCAATTATTTTATTTTTATCCTAAAAGTAGGACTTAATAATGATTGTTATTATCGCTGCTGCTGCTGCTACTACTGCTGCTGCTGCTGATTACCATTGGAATGGTAAACATTTGCCAATTTGCACAATCCAATAAGAACACCACAGCAATATACTTGACAATTCGACGTATAAGCGCTTTATAGGCGGAAATCATATGTTATATAATAGTCGCGAAACAATATTGTAACTTATTGTTTTCACGCTTTTAGCAAAATAGCTTCTTGTCTTCGACTATTTTCACATTGAATGATATTCCCATTTCTACTTAATTCTATCCATGGTCAACATAAACAATAACACACACGCTTATTTGAGAATATATAATACTGGAGATGTATTATTGGGCCTAACTATAGAGTAGATTTCTGAAATAGAGCTAAATATCCAGAAGGGTAAATGAATGAATGAATGAATTAATTAATTAATTAATTAATTTCTAATTAATTAATTAATTAATGAGGCTGTAATGGGGCTTTAGGCCAATTTTGTGCGCATGCAGGATACACTGGACCAGGAGAACAGCACTAGCTACACTCTGGTGGCCTGAAGCCGAGCACGCTACTTCTTGGTCACAGAGGTTTCCCATAATACTTTTCGAGTGAGCGGGGGAAGACACATTTTGTTTCTAGTAAGTTTGAATATCAGAGCAAAGTATGAACTTGCGAGCTCCGACGTGACAGAAGCCAGTTTTTCAACGCATCACCACTACACCAGTAGCCTACTGTATAGCTCAAAGCCAGAAGACAGTATCTGCTCACTTTACAAGTTAGCAAATCTGTAAATAGGCCTACCGCATTTTGGCTTTACAGAGCTGAGTAGCCAACCAACCTCGCTCCACATAACCTCCTTTCTCCACATAAGGACACTGGTTTTTATTTTTCTGTTTTAGATCAGAAAAAAATCCAAAATCTAATGAGGGAGGGCGGTAAAAAAACATTTAGGAAAAAAAACATTCCACCTGTAAAAAAAACATTGGACAAATTTCTGGAAAAGGTAATGAGGGCGACGAAATAAAAAAAAATTGACCTATTTCAAATAAATTTAATGAGGGCGACGAAAAAAAAGCAAAAAAGCAAAAAAAACGTAGCTGGAACAAAGTTTTTTATTTCCTGAAACATGTGAAATGAACTTGTTTTTTTCCCTAATGTTTTTTATCTACCAGAATTAAATGGGTTTTTTTCGAAAATCGGCAACAATTCAATGCGTGCGCTGGGCAGGAAAAAAACACATGTTTTTTTTTGGTAATGCGCGTCCTAAATCTAATGCGCGCGCTCATCTAAAACAGTGCAAAAAACATAGTGGCCTAAGGCTGGACTCGAGACATACTTATTCATCTGTTTATCATGCGTTGGATTAAGCAATATTCAGTCATCAAACGATTTAAAAACTCCAATAACTAGATCACTGCCACGGTCAAAAACTAGGTTGCTGTGATAAACACACTTCTGAAACAACTTAGTGATATATCAAACACTTCAGCCTCATTTATGTGTACACCGTAGTATGTTACTATAGTTGATAAAAGTAGGTCGATCCCACTTTTAAGTGCATCATCATTTGCTTATATTACGCGCGCATGAATGGTACATGTTTATGAACTTTGAAAAGGCTATCGACCATTTTGTCTGAATTCATGCTCGCGAACATAATTACATGTATACTGGACTTTAGTTTTAACTTCAAAGCCTATCTATTTTCTTAGCTGCTCTTGAATAACAACGAGAATTTTATCTGACTAGTGCCACTGCTTCGTTAAATATCGTGCTGTACAACAATCCAGCAAATTTGTAGCCGATTTCTCTTTTAACCGCCAAATTATTCAATTGGAACTTTCACCCACTTGAAGTTGTGTCTCGCTGGCGCGATCCACAACTTCAAGTGAGTGAAAATTATTCAGATTTGACAAAATGGAGGTCAAAAAATTTCAAATCTTACTGATTATTGTCACTTTTTATTTTTAACAGGTTTAAAAGCTAATATGTAATGTGCTAATATAAAATGTAAAAAACGAATATGGACGGCACCGGCGGTGAAAGGGTTAAATTCACTCGTTGAAATAAAAAATGATAAAAACGGCAACAGACGTGATTAGTACTTAACTGTTTATTAACTCTTCCTTTACCAATTTCTCATTTATGCGAAAACTACCTTCCTTTACCAATTCCGCATTTATGCGAGATCCTCATGTGTACATGCATTAATTGCAATAGAGATATTTCATTACATGCGTGGTTGAAAATCGCCAACCAGAATGGTCAGTGACATGGACGCAATGTTCTCTTGCATTTTTAATTTGTGCGATGTGCGCATGTGCATAGCTATAACCTGTATTGTACGAGAAATACATAATCTGTATTATGTATTTCTGATTGTACCCAAGGGCTACTTCAGGGGTACTCCTTAAAAAAAATCTGTTTCTGGGGGTAGTTGTATCAGGGAGAAGTCGGTAAAGTTAGGGGTTAACACACAGATTCTCCTCTAATTCACATCCACAGTAACATTTGAATCTCTGCCGCAGTCACCATCTCATGGTAATGGATATGCCTTGCTTTTATAACATATGAACGTGCGCTGTGTGAAACTTCAGAATGCTCGTATCGCCTAAGTCTTATCATTAAGGTACACAAGGACAGGGAAAACGGGAAATTGATTTTAAAAATCCCTGCAGAGATAACACAGGGGATTCTCTAATTTGGAGAAATGCAGGGAAACACAGAAAATTGTATGTGGTGGTGCCGTTGCACAATATGACATGACTGAGTATGCTATTCCACAACAACAAAGGATAATATACATTTGTTTATTATTTGTCGTCAATTTGTGTTTTTGTCTTAGTTAATTAACTTCATTAAAATGCATCATTTAAACATAGCCTAATTGTTACTCGCCGACTCTTTGCATGTAGTCCATGCTCTACATAGGAGACGTTCGGACGAGGCCGCTTAATCTAACACACGTAAAATAGAAATCTTGCCAGGGAAATATCGGGGCTAACTCAGTGAATTTTACGTCTGAAATCATGTGTGTATCCTGTACCATGATTAGGCTATGCATTAGTAAGATTGCCAAATAACATGATTAAGGGTCGATATCGTATCATGCACGTATAATCATTTGATTAGAATATGGCAACAAACAATCAATGAGCATCACAGCAAACACCAAACATTTGTATAGCATTTGTACAACGTCTACGTTGGTCCAACATTGTACAAATGTTATACAAATGTTTTGTGTTTACTGGGATACAGATGGGGGAGGTCCTGACACAACGTTGAATTGTGATAGACACTGATACAGTGTAGGCCCAAATGTACCTGAATATAAAATATTACAACATCACACGATGACTTTCCATTGAACTATATATTGTGTATGCAAGTTCGTCAGACCAAAATGAAACTTGAGACACCTCAATGTTGGCTCAATGATGGACCAGTATTGAGCCAACACAGCACGAGACAAGTATTGTAACATAGTTCACTTATCTTCAACCCACTGAATGCTACAAAACCTGCCGCTTAACCAGATATCGGTCACAATATAGTTGTGTCAAGTGTTTGAAGGTTACTAGATGAATTGTTTTGCAATCCCTAGAAAAGTGATACATACCCGACCCCGACTTATCGTGCTCGTGCTCGACCACAGGTCGCCAAGGACTGAATTTCGAATCCCGAAGCATCATCCATTCCAGTAAACACGGGTCAGTGAGCCTGTTCAGACTCAATATCGGGACAGCGCCGGAGATCTTGGCAAGCATAGAACCAGCATAATTTATAGCCAATATCAGAATATGTCTGGTGTTTGCTGTGCACCTTGTGATATTGGTCAATTGGTGGTTCACTGCTGACCACCGCCTTCGACGCTGGCCCAACATTGAGCCTCCACAGGTTCAATTGTGTGTGTAATACTCGGTAGTTACGAAACCGTGACCAAGTTCATCACCAGTGGTATTAGCAAGTAGGTAGGCCTATTAGTATTATGTTAAAGGGACCCCTTGGGATGAAACATTTTCAATGTTGTCAATTTTGAAAATTTAATTTATATGAAGCTATATAGCCTACTGATCTTAGCTAAAAATACGAAAAAGTCAAAAAACAATTTTAAAGCACCGAAAAAGAACGAAATAGTTGTATTTCCAGGTCGTATATTGCCATGTAAACAAAATAAGTCAGCAATATTAAGCACTTTACATCACATATTCTCACGTATCAGGCGGTAAGATCAGAGCAGTCGCCGCTAATTGGTGTCTCATAGTCAGGACACGGGAGGACACACCTGCAGCACTGATTGTCTACCCAACGCTGGGCCGATGCCATCAGCATGTGGCCCAATGCTGTGAAAACATTCAATCGTCCTTCAGGTATACAAATAGTTTGTTTGGGTTACTTCTGGTTTCATAGAAATGTTGATTAAAAAGTTTTATAAAAATATGAAAATTCTGAAAAAAATAAAAACATGATCCGTGGGATACACTACTTCAGTGCGGAAGTAAAAACAAAAATTGATGTCATCCCAAGGGGCTGCTTTAGCAAAATCCATGAATATGGGCAAAATTAATTTGTTCATCACTCCTCTATTTTGAAATAAATACATTTTTATTTGCCACGTGTTATTAACGAATGATGTCCATCATTTTGTTTTATAGTAGGCCTAGTAGAAAAGCTATATTTTGATAATGTTAACCAAGATGAGTAAAATATTCGCTAGGATGATAACAATATAAAAAAGGTGATTTCCTTATGACCAGAATCACACAAAAATCTAATCAACATATGGCCAGGGTAAGGTGTTTCCTTGAAAGAAAACATGAGACGAATCGGTGAAGAGGCTCAAGCTCTTGAGAGTAACATGGGATTCGTCGACCATCTTGGATGTTGTTGAAAAAATAAATAATAAATCTCCAGACAAATTTCTCAGTGCCATCGAGCATAGCCAAAAGATAAAATTTGAGCTGTAGACCTACAGCTATATTGCCAACTTGATGATAGCCAAAAATGGGATAAACTGAAATATCCGCAAAAATTCCCAAACGTATAAAAGTCTAGGTTGTTATTACCAGTGGCGGATCCAGCATAGGGCGTACCCGGCGTATGCCCCCCTCCTTCTTGGTGAAAATATTACATTTTCATGCATTTGTTGAATAAAGTGAAGCTAACACCCCTTTTTTTCAGCTAAAATGTGGCTTACGCCCCCTCCTCTTGCATATTCTGGATCCGCCACTGATGACCACAATCACACCAAAAACTAATCAGCACACGTAAGGTACATTAAACCAAACACCAAACAAATCCATGAAGCAGTTCAAGCTCTAGAAAGTGATATCGGTCATCTTGGATTTCGTTGAAGAAACTGAAAAACGACAAATTACCAGGCAAATTTCCCAGGGCCAATATGCAAACTGCAAATATTTAGAAATAATCCGAGTAGGGATTTTCGAGTGAGAGCAGAAATAAGTGGCGGTGGCGGCGGCGGCGAGCTGACTCAGCATAACAATAAGTCTACAAAATCACAAAGTGGGTGGAGACTTAATGACTTAAATATAGGCCTAGTCACCCATGATAAAAACATCGTGGACGTGTCAAAAGATGTTCTACTAATTGGCGTGCCTTGTCAGTATTACGCTGGAGGGTTTACATTCTGCCTACGACGATAGATAACAGCTTATCTTATTTACTCATGTCATACAAATTGTAATCATTGCCCGAAGCCTGTTGTATTAAGGATGGCTCGTAGACCAACGTCCATGATAACAGCCAGACACTATTGCTCAACGCTAAATTCATGTCAATGTTTGTCAAGATCTGATAATACAGCACAACATAAAAAACACGAATACTTGCAAAGATACCTCTCCCCCTAGAACAGTTCTTTGTGTGTATTTCCTATTTTAACAATATTCTGTAGCCATACATGTATGTCATAACCCTTTCAGCGCGGGGGCCGATTTTAGACGTCCGAATCTGGGCCGACAGTAAACCAACGTTGGGTCTACGGCTCATGTTTGCTGGGTGGGGCCTACAAAATTACCAACGTCATGGCTGGGCAAAAACATGACGTTCCAGAGGATCTTTCTAGCTGTACGTGTACCTGTTGCTGACTTTGCAATTGGCGCAGTCCATTCAACAAACACATACAAGTTGCCACAGTCTATGAAAAAGAAAGATTGGTCTATTGTCACAATTATACACCTTGCGATATTCCATTAATTAGCTCGCCTTTTAATTTAAGTTAAAAAAGGTGGGCTATTGCAATTGAAGTTCGGCGTCGGCTTTGTCGTCGGCGTAACATTTACTAGTGGGCACGATAAATTTAAAAAGTTTTTCATGTATCCTTCCCAAATTTGCTATGCATGTTACAAATGACCAGTTCTCAGAAAGTTAAAAAAAAATCGAAATGGCCGATTTATTGCGAGTTCTCGCATTTCACGTCCATAATTTGACCTTGTGCGATAACTTGAAACGATTTTCATGTATCCTTCCCAAATTTCTTATGCATGTTACTAATGACCAGTTCTAGGACAAGTTTAATAATGGCTGAAAAAAATTAAAATGGCGGATTTATTGCGATTTTTCCGAATTTTACGCCAATAATTTGATCTTGTTCAAAAATGGCGTCGGGCTATTATCGAGTGTGCTCTTGTATTTACATTTTGCTACATTTTATTTTCTTATTTTTTTTATCGAACAGTAATCAGTAATTGAACAAAAGTTGTTATGCGGATTTTCTATGGGAACCGTTGTGTACTTAACTATTAGTAGCATCTCATGGAAAGTAAAACAAATTTAATAGGGCCTCTTCCGGTGCTGCTCAACGTCGAAACAGTATTATTATCAGGATGTCTTTCAAACGTTTATTTTACGTTTTATGCCTGCTGGGCTTGTACTATAACTATAAGCATGATAAGTAAAATATATGAATTAATGGGATTAACATTTTTGTGCGTTTCAGGTCAGCCTGGTGATGCACGACTGGGGCATGGGACTCGGTTTGCACTGGGCCAACAAACACAAAGACAGAGTGCAGTCTCTGGTGGTGATGGAAGGAATGGCTCGCACAGTCCCCGGCTGGAACATGATGCCGGAAGTACTGAAAGAACCATTTACGGTGAGCCTACCAGGCATTTCCAGCAAACACTAAACGTTGATCCGATGTTGTTGTAGTGCTGATCAGGCGTCCGTCGCATTCGGGGAAAATTCACTGCAGCAACATTTGGTTCACCTCTAGTGTTTGATGTGGTACATGTAATATGATGATGATGTGATGCAGGCAATTAACATGTCTATGTTACATTCTTACGGAAATGTATTACTGTATTGTATGCTTATTGTATGATAAAGAATCTTGCATCATTGCATGGAACCAATTTTGCAACCAAACAACATCTTGAAACATTAATAATCGTTAATGTATTTCGCTGCAATCGAGACTGAAAATCAACATAGCCTCCCTACAGCTCGGCTAGGCTCTTCTCGAGGTCGCAAACTAAAATTATCCTATTTGTTATCAGGTTATTGTCCCCACCCTTCGGAGACTTAGAATAAATCCTTCGTCTGTGTGCCCCTAACTCTTGTAAGCACCATTATTCTAAGGATACATCATACATTTTTAAATTTAGAAAAGCACTTGCAAATGTTAGGATTTCATGAGTGGAAACGGGCAGGTATGCCAACACACCAATACTAGCAATATGACTATTTTGTTCAGAAAATAATAAAATGTTAAGAGATGAATAAAATCTGATCATGTAGTGTGAACAATTGTAGGTCTACCGTACGATATCCGTGACATTACGTTACCTCCGATTTTTACAATTTTTTTACACAAATGCACATCAATTTTGTAATGTACGGCATTATGGGCCGATGGACCCTTCGCAAAATCAACTGATTTGCTTTAAATAATTCAGCCGATTTTCTAGATACCTTAACAGGGCTGTTCCACTATAATCAGAGTCACCACGACTCTGATTTATTTACCATTGCTCCAACTCGCAGATAGCTTAGACAGATTCGAAAGCTGTATCGTATCAATTGGAGTAAAAATGGGCGTCATTGTCAGCTGCTGCTCTATATGTTGGCTCTCATTATTTACCATGCGTGCAATATACCAATAGAAGGGTATAATTATTGCACCTTACAAATATTAATGTTATCGCCCTAATGCGACTGTCAGAGGGAAGTTTCATTTTTGTTATTGCAAAAAAAAAACATTATTAACCGATTGCTCAGATTGTACCATGATCATTGATGGCTTGATATCCTTAATATTGTCTTATTTCCCATTGCCAGCTTCTGACAAAGCTGCAGGCAGGAGACAATGGCATTGCCAGGTTAACAGCTACTTGTTACTTTCAAACTATTATTTTTAGTTCTGTACAAAATTTATTCGTGTGAAGCGGATTAAGAATGCAAGTTTAGGAACTATTGTTGTAAAAATAACAAAACCCTGAACTGCTGTTATTATTAGCGACAATAAAATGGTAAAGGGAGAGGTTACAGCCCCTCTCGATCGAGACTGCAGCCGATTTCACATTTACCCCTGGTCACTGGACCTGTTCATGCGTGTGCTATTTCAACTACTCGGGGAGCATACATCCCTGCAACCATTTTGGTGTTAGAAACTTATCGTACACATTGTCATCTCTCCTACCAGGTACTCATTTACATCTGAGTGAAGTGAAGTGCCTTGCCCAATGCCAAACATCGAAACAACGGACCCAATGCTGGGTTATTGTTGGTCCAGCGTCGAAGACGCTGGACCAACATCAACCCAATATTGGGTGAACGTATCCCAACGCTGAGAGTGGAGAAACATGATATTTCTCTGAAAGCGTCATGATCTAAACATACGCCACGTCCCTCTCTCAATAATTACATGATCATAATTACACATATTACCTGATTATGGAATATATATATAATATATTTAACTAAATGTTCATCTACAGGGATTGCGATCATCCAACGGAAAGAAAATGGTGTACGAGAAAAATTATTTTGTGGAGAAATTTCTAAAGAAAAATGTGATGCGACAGCTGAGCGGTAAGACATTTATATATTATTTTCAAACTCTCTGTCCACCAGCTGCTTTGTCTGAGACAATACAATCAGTGATAGTTGTATCCCTTTGAAAGCGCTGGTGATCTATTCTCTAAAGCCACAAGGCAGTATCTGCTTACTAGAAAAGTAAGCAGATACTGCGTTTTGGCTTTATGCAACAGTATATATATACACAGACACAGGATGTTTCGTATAAGCTGACATCCAGTACAGATGATTTCACGGCTTGGTGTGTAGTGTCTCCTGTCCCTATAAATATTAAATGGCTATTTTCTATCAATCCTGTATGTTTGCATTTGTGACACGGGGGTCTGTGTCGCATGTAGGCCTATTAATTCAGAGATACATCATTTTACACCCCAACCATGCCGTAAAGGAAAGCAAAAGAAAGCCACCTAGTGAATTCATATATATCATCATGCGATATATTCGCATGTTCTAGTAAATAAAATATTCACACAGAGGCATAAAATTACGTCAATCTTAGTGCAGAACTGATTGCGAAGTGCTTATAGCCCAACTATATAATAGTGTGATCCACTTCAATTGTAATAGCAACTGCATGGGACGTTTATACTGTTGAAATCCGATAAGATTACTAGATGGTTAGAACCTTAGACTAAGCTGTCTCGTCATTTCTCACTATCGTGCTGTATCTACACTACATTTAAAACAAATCGTGCATCGGTGTGGTTAACTGGTATTAGAAAAATTCGAAAAAAATATTAGGGCCTATGTGATTATAATATGATAGGGCCTATTTCATGACTACTCTATGGATTAATTGCAGCTGAAGAAATGGAGGAATATCGCGCGCCGTATCTGGAGGCCAGAGACCGCGTGCCCACGCTGGTCTGGCCACGGGAGATCCCCATTGCTGGGGAGCCGGCGGACGTCCATCAGGCCGTAGACGACTACCACAACTGGATCAGGTCTGAGAATCATTCCAGAAAACACAAAACATTTTGTATAACCTTTGTACAACGTCGGCCCAACGTCAAAGACGTTGGGCCGACGTTGTACAAATGTTATGCAAAATGTTTTGTGTTTGCTGGGATAGTCTGTACTAGTATGCTGCTATTCAAAGTCAAAAGGGTCATTCATAATCAACAAAGTTTCCGAAAATTTTCCACTACACCATCTTGGAATTTTCTTTAAAACATATATGTAAATTAACAATTTAAACAAAAGTTCAGCTTAATCATGTTAACATGGGTAATCGGACGGACCATTATTGACAGTTTGCCGGCTATTCGAAATTTCTCGAAAGATAGCGATTTTCAGTTTTTCATCGTGACGAGCTAAAATAGCATTTTCAATACCTTGTAAAAATTGTATTACTTCTGCTAGAGCTAGGATATGTTACACATAAACTAACTGTTCTGTGGGGGATTCAAATTTCGCGTAGACTTTGAATGTAGGCTTATTTACTAAACATACAACTGTTTTTACACAGTCATGCAAATGTACATGATGATACCTCGGAAACTTACTCACATTACCGACTGGCAGCGTATGCCCCTCCAACAGTGGATTTTGGGTTTAACCCTTTAACAGTTACGTCATCTGATTTAAATTTTCATCCACTTTAAGTTGTGTCTCGCTGCCGCGACCCACAACTTCAAGTGGGTGAAAATTACCCATATTTGTTGGGCCAACATTGTACAAATGTTATACAAATATTTTATGTTTCCTGGGTTCGCGGTGAAAAGGTAAAACTAACACATTGCCCACCAAGCACGTGTTACATTTTATGTTCAACACAACAATCAGTAAACATCACGTAAAACAACGCTATCTTCATGTTGCAGTGGCACAACGGACCTTCCCAAGCTGTATGTCCATGCAGATCCGGGATTGTTCAGTCCTCTAATCCAGAAAACCATCACCAAATGGCCCGCCGTGCGCTCTGTCACAGTGGAGGGTCTACATTTTCTTCAGGAGGACTCCGGACCAGAGATTGGACGATCTATTGCCGAGTTTCTGAAAGACGTCTACAGTCAGACCAGCGGTATCAGCTGGCACGACGTCAGAGTAAAAGCCGAATAAAAGATAGACTATTCAAAAACATTTTTACCGGTGGCGCGAATTGACATTGGACCGGCTGAACACATCTCTCACTGTCTATCACCACACGAGGCGAGGAAATTGAATTTTCACCCACTTGAAGTTGTGTCTCGTTGACGCGATCCACAACTTCAAGTGAGTGAAAATTGATCTGATGTCCGAACCACCATAAGAGAAAAGACAAATTGCTGTGACCCTTATAACACTTAATTTTTTTTATAAACCATGGAAACCAAAGGTGTTTTTTCACTTTGAAATCATCATAAATGTCTCGGTTAGCTCTTTCCGTTTCATTTTAGTACCTATGTTATGGGTCCACGGCCATTATAATTTGTTTAATTCTTTCAGCGCGGGAGCCGTCTTTAGTCTAAAGACGGCTCCCGCCCTGGGAGGGATAAATACAACATGTGCACCCGCTGTCCCTGGAAGTGTTTTGAAATAGCACATGCATGCATGATAACGTCCAGCCGGCAACAATTCTCCCAACAAAATATCTAGATAATAAGGTATCTAGATAATATGAACAGGACGTATTTTGCAGGGACAGTAGGCCTACTTGGAAATAATACTAGGGGCTCGCCATCAGATTAGGATATGGTGGATTGTAATTGTTACCTGTCTCTAATTGCGCTAGCCAGAGTGAGACATGTTTAACCGGTCTATTCCTAATCAATGTAGTAGAGATTAGTGCAATAATAACATTGTTTTAAACTGTTGCATTGAACTACTAGTATCCGTAGTAAATATCGTCGTTATGATTTGTTAAATATGAAGGGGAAATAGCGTAGAATAACGTAGAAACTCACCAATTAATGCATGTGGACTGCTTAGTCTTTATAGTAGTACATATTTTTGTTTATGTATGATTCGTTCAATATGAAGGGGAAATATATTAGCATAACTTAGAAACTCACCAATTAATGCATGTGCACTGTTCAGTTTTTATGTAGTTATATATATGGATAAGACATCAATCACCCAATGCGGAATTGCTGTTTTAATGTCATGTATACCAGAATCACATTATATCAAGTGGAAATAAACTATATTTTCGAAAGAACCATTGTGTGCAGATCGATTTCCCGGATTGTTTTTAAGAGGACAGACCCAACACATGCCACAACGTATAAACTTACAGGTGCATCAACAAGTGGTGCACGGTTGGCAACATTATCATGATTATTGTTGAAATTTAGTCAGATAATATTATTTTAACAATAAACAATAAATCAACAACCGATCGGTGACGCTCGCGAGCTGTGTATTTATGCAATGTGAAATGAACTGAAGCGATTGCCTACGCGTACTTCGCGTGACGCTCTCGTGGTGCTTGTCGCTCGCGTGTTTTAGTCTTAAAAACCATTATACCTTGCCTGACCATACTGCCGTGCAAAACCAAAAGGTAGTATCTGCTTACTTGTAAAGTAAGCAAACACTGCCTTTTGTTTTTCGGAACAGTATAAGAGATTCAAATATAAGCGATTTAAAACAAAACTAAAGCCTCAATCCTTTCAATGTAATTATGCTGATTTGGATGCAAGATACATTTTTATACAAGATAACATATATTTTAAGTTTATTTACCCGATGCGATGTAAGTATATGCGACATTGTCACAAAAAATAGAGCCCGATTTTTTACACTCTGTGCTGTAGAAATGTTTTGCCACATATAAATCAATAATGCTACATGGAAAAGGTCGGCATGCAGTCGTATTATCGTTTGGCAATGGTTTCATCTTCTGTCATGTCTTTTGTGTAGCCTGTTTTTTCAGCCCTGTGATTTTTTACCCCCCGAAAATAGCGGTACTTTCTTCCACCTGATTATGTAATATTTTTTTAAATTTTAAATCAATTTTAATCAACAAAACGCAATTGCAAAAAATATATTACAAATCGGTTAATAGAGATATAAGCCTAATCCAGCATAAACATACAAAATTATAGTGCAGTATTTGGGTATGGTAAAACTACAAGTAGTAATGAAATAAAAAAATCTATAATATATGAAAAATCTGCATAGTGTCATATTAATTGTAATCAAATCATATTTTTTTAATCCAGTTATTAATTTATAGAATAATTATCCGTGCACTTGGCACCACCAACAGCAACAGCTTGAAATCTTCGATGGTCACAATCTACAGTGGTTAAAATGTTCTCTGTAATGTTTTTTTTGTGAGGGGGGGGGGGGATGAATAGAACCATACGCCAACGTTATGTTCTGTGTGTATATTTTCACCCGTGTGATATTCCCCCCCCCCCCAATACTTCTTACATATTTTATATCAGTTTCAAATAATATAATGAATTCGAAATTATCTAAGATATATATCAATAATCTGCATAATGTTATTGTAATTATAATCAAATCATATTTTTAAAATCCAGTTATTATGTCTCCCGCTTTACACGGAGGAGGGGACATATTGCTTTACCCTTGTCCGCTCAGCCTGTCTCAGTTTAGTGCTGTGAGTCTTCTGTGCTGCAAGTCTGTCTCCCATTCATGGCCCAGTTTAGCCTATATGTGCACAAAGGTGGCCTAAAGCCCGATTCATTTCATTTTTTGGCTCCTATTCATTTCTCTCCACCGCTTACAATCGTGCAGGCGATCAAACACGAGACGTTGATCCCATGCTTATGTGTTTTAGTCTTAAAAAACATTATACCTTGCCTGGCCATACTGCCGTGCAAAACCAAAAGGTAGTAGCCTATCTGCTTACTTGTAAAGTAAGCAAATACTGCCTTTTTTTCCGGAACAGTATAGGTGACTCAAATTAGAGCGATTTAAAACAAAACTAAAGCCTCGATCCTTTCAATGTAAATATGCTGATTTGGATGCAAGATATATTTTTATACAAGATAATATATATTTTAAGTTTATTTACCTTATGCGATGTAGGTATATGCGACATTGCCAGAAAAAAAGAGCTCAATTTTTTACATTCTGTGCTGTATAATTTTTTTGCCACATATAAATAAAAAATGCTACATGGAAAAGGTCGGCATGCAGTCGTATTATCGTTTGGCAATGGTTTCATCTACTGCCGAGGAAGAGCTGCCGATGAAAACTCTCATGCGCGGAGCTTGATAAACTCCAGGAGGGGTGGGGGTCAGATGTCAAACAAATAAAATAAATATATTTTGCAACATCAACATTTATTCTGGGATTGCTCACCGTGAATGAACTCTGCAATGGACTAAGTAGCTAAAAACAATCGAATCGAACTAATGCTAAAATTAATGTCTTATTGTGGAAATTTCACGGGGGGGGGGGGGTGGCTGACATAAATCATACGCCAACGTCATGTTTTGTGTGTAGCCTGTTTTTTCAGCCCTGTGATTTTTTTTACCCCTTGAAAATAGCGGTACTTTCTTTTACCTGATTATGTAATATATTTATTTGCCAAAACACAATTGCAAAAAATATATTACAAACCGGTTAATAGAGATATAAGCCCAATCCAGCATAAACAAACAAAATAATAGTGCAGTATTCGTGTATGGTAAAACTACAAGTAGTGATGAAATAAAAAAAATCTAAAATATATAAAAAATCTGCATAGTGTCATATTAATTGTAATCAAGAATACATTACCCCGTATTCTTGTTGTGATCAAATTAATTTTTTTAATCCCGTTATTTGTTTATTGAATAATTACCCGTGCACTTGGCACCACCAACAACAACAGCTTGAAATCTTTGATCGTCACAATTTACAGCTGTTAAAATGTGCTCTGTAATGTTTTTTGTGAGGGGGGGGGGTGCATAAAACCATACGCCAACGTTATGTTCTGTGTGTATATTTTCACCCGTGTGATATTCCCACTCCCCCTCGATACTTTTTACATATTTTAAATCAGTTTCAACCCCCAAAGCACAAACACAATTGCAAACAAAATGTTACATATCGTTCTACAGAGATATATGCCTAATACAACATAAATTTACAAAATAATAGTGTATTCGGGTCTTGAAAAGCTATAAGTAATATAATGAATTTGAAATTATCTAAAATATATATCAATAATCTGCATAATGTTATTGTAATTTTAATCAAATCATATTTTTAAAATCCAGTTATTATGTCTCCCCGCTGTAAACTGAGGAGGGGACATATTGCTTTATCCTTGTCCGCTCAGTCTGTCTCAGTCTGTGCTGTGAGTCTTCTGTGCTGTCTCCCATTCATTTCTCCCCACCGCTTACAATTGTGCAGGCGATCAAACAAGAGACGTTGATCCAATGCTGGGCTAATGTTGGCACTTTCTATGGTGCAGGCTTTCAAACACGAGTCGTCGACCTAATACTGGGCTAATGTTGCCCCACCGTCTACGACTCTGACCCAACATTAGCCCAGTATTGACTTAACAGGTCATGTTTGGTCTCACGCTCAATGTCGGCCAGCGTTACTCACATTACAATTGACCCGGCGATGTGTCGGTGTAGCCTGCATTACTCCGATGTCGGGCATGGCAATGTCCATCACCCAATGCTGTTTCAGTGTCAGGCCAGCGTCGAAGACGTTGGTTCAACATTGAAACAGCATTGGGTGAATGCCACGTATTTGCTGTTAATTTGTAGTTTTCATCCATTTCTGGCTGTGTCTCACTGACGCAACTCACAGGTTCAGCTTGGTGGAAATTATTGTGATATAATAAATTGATGTTCGCGTTAAAATCCTATCCCATGTTTATCCAAACTTTTTTATTTGCACAGTCACTTTTAAAATTTAATTTGACAAGCTGCATTATATTTTGTATAATAATTTTGTATTGTGCTTTACTATATGCTATAGTCATTTATATTTTTTATGTCTTCCCCCCCTGTACACAGAGGTGGGGACATGCTCCTTTTCCTCTGTCCACTCAGTCTGTCTCAGTCTGTGAGTCTGTGTGTCCCATTCATTTCTGTGCTGCGTGTAACAGTTTTGCCAAAAGGCAGTATGTGCTCACTTGTAAATCAAGTATATACTTCCTTTTCGCTGGCGTCACTGCGCTCTCTTTTGCCTTTCACAGCCCTTCCTAAAGACGGTATAAGCACACTTGTGAAATAAGCAGATATTTCCGTTTGGCTATCTGCAGCACCAAAAGACGGTAATATGCACACTTGTGAAATAAGCAGATACTTCAATTTTGCTGTCTGCAGCAGCCTGCCACGCTGATTGTGCACACACTTCCGCCAGCATGAAGTATTGAATAGGGCTGAATGGATATTGGCCAGCAGCGGCGACCCTGGCCCAACTTTTAACAGACATTGGCTGGGTGTCGGCTTGTAATTGCCACCAGCAGTAAGCACTACCAAACCAGCTGCTATCAGCAAACACGAGGCGTTGACCCAGTGCTGGTTTAATGCTGGGCCAGCGTCGCAGGTGGTAGGCAAGCATTAGACCAGCATTGGGTCAACGTCTCGTGTTTGATGGACTAGTGTTGACAAGCCACATTATGTTTCGCGCATCGCGTGGTTCCAAAACGGAATAATAATTTCCCCTTAATACATAGTCTCTACTGTCCACAGGAGCCATTTAATAACATAAATTACAAAAGCCATTGACACTACATCTATTAGCTATCAACCTTGATGGTTATGCTGCTGGAGGGAGACATCTCCAGTTTTTTTGTTTGCAAAAAACTAGACCCTTCTAGTTTATTAATAGCAGGCCTACAAGTATCCGTGCACTTGGCACCAACACCAACGAAAGCTTAAAATCTTCTATATTCACAATTTCCATTCGGTGAAAACATTTTCTGTAATGTTTCGCGACTATGTGTTTGCTGTACTTGACTACTTTTTGCTTTTGCTACACCATCACAAATTGCACAGGGCCAGTGGTGTTTTGTCGCAGCGTAATTATGGCATATCGTATTACTTCTGTAGGCGAAATATTTCATAAAAAGAGTGTCATTGTTGTCTAATCGTTTTATGTACCTGGATAGTTCTTGAGGAGATACAAAATCCCCCGAGTTGATGTAAGACCCACGGGGTAAATAATTCTCATAAGGGCCTGCACCACGGACTATGGGAATGGTGAAAACGCCATCTTCTAGAATTTTGAAAACCTTCTCCGTTATATAATCCCTACAAAACGTATTCTCATATGCTATATAGAATTTGTAACTGTTTATATCTGTAAGATATTTACCGGACAAATCCTTGCCGACACGTTGAGGTTCCCCAGGTTGTTTAATATTTACTGTGTTCAAGTGCGGACAGTGACCAGAGACGTCAATATCAATAAACTTTTGCAGAGATTTAACATACTCTTCTCTCAAACTATTTGTCTCACAATGACTAACATACCACAGAGCTAATCCTTTCTTCAACTTTAAGACACCCTTTGTTAACTCGTAAGGCTTACTGCGAGGAAAACATTCTCCATAGAGAATGGGAATGTCTGAATCGCTTCTGTAGGATGCTGTGAGGTTGAAAGTATCATCTTCAACACTGGTTGGATGGAGGTAATCTAACCACTCGTGATTGTAGAGTATCCAATATTGGTGAGGGTGGTGGATGGCTGGTTTAACAGAAGTATTTGCAGCTAAGTCAAACAGTAGAGCATCACTCACATTCAAGCTAGATTTATCGTAAGTAAAGAAACAAGATGAGGCAGGACAAACTTTTCCTTGGCCGTCAGTCATCATATACCGCCACCAAATGTCTTGTTTATGATATTGGGACCAGAAAAGTATTGTGATGTTGGCTTTTTGTGTAGGTTCCAAATTATTAATTGTTTTCCACGTCGATCTCATTGACTGAATCAGCCTGATTACAATGCTGTCTTCATGGGAGGCGTCTGTAGGTATATCAGGAAACAAAACCAAGAACACCAATAACGACAATGTAATTGCAACCAATAAAGAAAAACATCTATTAAACTGTGTCATCTTTTGTCAGATCTGAAACAACAAACCATTATTGTGAAAAAAAACAAATATATGAAAATAATAGGTTTGGAATACTATTTACAGAGACTGACAGTGCACATCCAGATGGAATAATTAAATATACTTATAGAGTGTGATTACCCACAGTTTCTATTGTAAAATGTATTCCACTCACCAAGACCTATAAAATGAGCTGCCACAATTTGACAGCTAGCCCCGCCTAATATCCCGTGGTTATTTAAATTCAGGTACACCAATTCAATTCAAATGGCATATTTTTGTCATAATGACATGAATAACATGCATTAACAAGGTAACATTTCAAAGACAAAATAAATGGAATACTGTGACACAACACAAATGTTTTACACCTCAGCCAAGAAACATATGTTAAAGCTCGTTTTTTAAATGTAAAACTTTGTAAATCATGTAAAAATTATTAAACAGTAAAACAGCGTAACACCGGATTTTACCATTAGATTTCGCGTTGCAGATGCTCTACATTGATATAATATTACATGTGTATTTGTTACTGGCATGTAAACCAATATAAATAATAACACCTCCTGTTGATATAATTGATAAATATTTAATAATTTTAGTGCTGAAAAATCAGGTTCAGTGTGATGTATGTGAGGCGAGGAAAGAGCCAAGGAGACAAGTTAAAATATATGAAGCGATCCCATTTTCTTGTAAGAAACATTGAGGCTATACAAGTTATATATACAACGTTCATTCCTTCCACTGCCATTGCCGGTACTGGCCAACGTCCATTGAATACTTGCCAGTGAATCGTTCTGACGCGTGTCTCTTATCATGTACCGTGCATACACGATGTAGGCCTACCCACCCAATTCCGATTCAATGTTGGGCCAGCGTCGCAGCCCATTGATGGTTCAATGCCGGTGTAACAGTTTCAGATTACCCCTCTGTCCAGGTTACACTTGGAGGTAATCTGAAATTTGTTCCAAGTTACCCCCTCTAGTTTCAAATTACCCCCCTCATTTTGACCGGGTAACTTTCCATGATAACAATTATTATATTTTATATTTTCATCACATGCCCTTGAGACATTTTTTAGACACTTTAATCTCCATAATTATAACCCTTTGATCTTTAGGGCAACTAATCAAAACAATATGTTAGCATATATAACCCTCTATGTCAACTAACCAGAGAAATTGCTAGCACGAGGTCTGGAAACAATTAAATATCTATATAACCCTTTGATCTCCATGGCAACTAACAAAAACATTTTTTGTTTGAGGTCTTGAAACACTGTAATCTCCATATAACCCTTGGATTTATATGGAAACCAGTGAATAAAATGGATATCATTTTTTAATCATCAATTTTTAACATGATTGACTATATATTATTTTATTTCACACGTTTTCCCGGCAATCATAGGACATTTGTGTAGCGTCTGTGCAGTGTTGGACCACCGACGTTGGGCCAACGTTGTATAGGTGCCGTGCACATGTTTTGTGTTTGCTGGGTTACTGGTCTATGACCCGTGCGCTCTTCATGCATTCGGTTGAACAGAGTATGATTTTATGTATGTTCCATTACTCTATTACCATTATGATTTGTTTATCTTTATGTGGTCTCTGTTCTTACGCGTGCGATTCTTAGAGGTTCTTTTCCATTTTATGGTGATGTGGAGAGGGGTTCCTCTCTGTGACGGTGTGTTGGAGCAAGAGCGTGCGGGTCAAGTCCAGGACAAATTGTGTACATGTATACTATAGGTCTATCTATGCCCGGCAAGCGCGAGGCATTGGGCCGATGCTGGTTCAATGGTGGGCCGCGTCGTATAGATGGCCGGCCAGCATTGATCCGGCATTGGTTTAGTGGTTCGTGTTTGCTGGGTAGCCTGCATAATTTTACATTATTTTTAACAATATACAATTCAATGCTATGTTTTCTTGATAGTGTCTCATAAGTCAGAATTGACTGGCCGCAATAAATGTAGCACTGTAATATTCTTAATATAAATGAATTGTGGGTGACACTTAAATAAATTTTACTTGACTTGACTTGACTTGATGTCTCGAAACATTTTAATGTCCCTATAACCTTATGATGTCTAGAAAAATTGACCAAAAAAATAGTATTGCGCTGTTTTTTATAATTGTCGCTATTATCTATCGATTTACCTATTGCAGATGTAATGTTGACCATGTGTCCACGCCTGTTTTGAAGACTGGTGCCAACTGTCTATTTTCGTAGGCCTATATAATTATACATCTTCTAATTATTCACTGTGGGTTAACGGTGGAAGTAGCTGGAGTTACAATTAGCAAAAGATGGCTGACAAGGCTGCCGATTCAAATACATTTTTATACATTTTGCGTAGTGTAACGTTCTCCTTTGCTTCATCGATTTTGCAGGTAAATTAATAATACTAAACTGGACAAAATGGAAAATGTGTTAACCCCAAATTGGCGATAATTTACTCGTAATCTGTAAACTAAATTTGTTTTCTTTGAAAATGATTTTGACCACAGAAGAAGTAATTACAACCACTCTAAAAGTTATCTCAGCAACTACAAAAGTGATCTTGACTACTGAATAAGTGATTACAACCACTTTAAATATTATCTAAGCCAAGTGCTACAAAACTGTTCTTGACCAGTGAAGAATTAATCACAGCCACTTTAAAAGTTATCTCAGCCACTACAAAGGTGATCTTAGCAAAAACAAACTGGTGTCAGCAATTGAAAAAGTTTTTTAACCCATAACAAAGTGATCTTGGCCACTGGAGAAGTGATCACAGTCACTTTAAACGTTATCTCAGCCATTACAAAAGTAATCTTGGCCACCGCAGAAGTGATCACTGTCAATTTAAAAGTTATCTCAGCCACTACAAAAGTGATCTTGGCCACTGAAGAAGTGACCACAGCCACTTAAAAGGTTATCTCAGCCAGTACAAAGGTGATCTTAGCCACTAACAAGCTGGTGTTAGACACTTACAAAATTATCGAAGTCACTACAAAGTGATCCTGGTCACTGCAAAAGTGATCACAGACACTTTAAAAGTTATCTCAGCCACTACAAAATTGCTGTGATAACGTCTTCAGTGGACATTATCAGTTTGTTTTTGGCCATGAGCATCTTAGTGGTGGCTGGGATGATTTTTAAAGTGGCTGTGGTGGCTTCTTTAATGGTCAAAATCACTTTTGAAGTGACCGAGATCAGGTTTTAAAGGACTGACATAAGATTGTTAGTGGCCAAGTAACTGATGATATAACTTTTAAAGTGACGGTGATCACTTCGTCAGTGGACAAGATCAGTTTGCTTGTGGCCAAGATCAACTTTGTGTTGGCTGAGATAATTATTAAAGTTGCTGTGCTGGCTTCATTAGTGGTCAAGATTATTTTTGTAGTGACCGATATCACTTTTCTAGGGGCTGACATAGGATTGTTAGTGGCCAAGATAATTTTTATAGCGGCTGAGATAACGTTAAACGTGGCTGTGATCACTTCTTCAGCGTCCAAGGTCACTTTGTAGTGGCTTAGATAATTTTCTCAGTGGCTGACACCCATTGGTTGGTGACCAATATGCCCTTTGTATTGGTTAGGGTAACCTTTAAAGTGGCTGTGAATACTTCGTCAGTGGCCAAGATCAGTTTTGTAGTGGCTCAGATAACTTTTAAAGCGGTTGGGATCACTTCTTCAGTGGTCAAGATCACATTTATAGTGGTTTAGAAAAAATTCAAAGTTGCTGTGGTCACTTCTTCAATGGTCAAGATCACTTTTGTACTGACTCAGATAACTTTTAAAATGGTTGTAATAACCTCATCAGTGGTCAAAATCACTTTGTAGTGCTTTAAATAATTTTTAATCCGGCTGTGATCACTTTCTCAGTGACCAAGATCCGTTTGTAGTGGCTTAGACATTTTTTTTAAGTGGCAGTGGCTGAGATAACGTTTTAAATGGTTCTGATCACTTCTTCAGTGGCCAAGATAGCTTTTTTAGTGGCTGTGATCACTTCTTCAGTTATCAAGATCACTATTGTATTGGCTGAGATGATTTGCAAAGTGGCTGTGATCACTTCCTCAGTGGCCAATATCACTTTTAAAGTGGCTGTGATCCCTTCTTCAGTGACCGAGATCGCCTTTTTAGTCGCTGAGATAACTTTTAAAGTTGCTGTGATCACTTCTTCGGTGGCCAAGATCACTTTTGTAATGTAAAAGTAATAACAAACATTTTATACTATATAAAGTTTTAGTAATTTTAACTACTGGTGGAAGGGTCACGCTTGTTTGCTTGGTCAGGTGTTGTTTTAAGATTTTCTACATAAACATTTAATTTCAATTTGTATAAGAATGAGTATGTCACAACCCTGTATGTCCCTAGAGAAACTTTTCAAGATATTTTTTTAACCGCATGGCAGAACCATATTATGCTGGTGACTGACAAAAATAAATTTTGCTAGAAATTTACATGTCTCACATGTAGACAAATGTTTCATAAGCTAGATAATTATGAAACGCATGTTAGAGCATGTGGGGAAGGTGAACGTATGTTGGTGCTCCCAGGTAAGTATTATCGCGATACAAAATCCATTTTTAAAACGTTAGCTGAATATGTAATTACCACACACGATCCATATTTTGTCTATTTCGCAGTTAATAACTACGCAGTGGCGGATTCATGGGGTCCAGGGACCGCTCCTTATTGTTTGCTAAATTATTTTAAAAATCTCTTAATTTGGCATAAATATGTTCTAACCCATGGCGGTCCTTATTTCAGAACCTGGATCCGCAATTAGTTATCATGGTTATGGAACATTTGGTAGGTTGTAACAACACCCACTTAAAACTTTCAGGTAGGCTAGTGTACTATACGATATAATATCAATTCAATATTACTTCAAAATATATGGTATATCAGCATCATCATATTACCAGAAATATAATTGCCAGACATATTTCACAGTTTGGAATATTAATATGAATAAACTACACGTATAAAAGGCAACGCGTCATTATGTGAGCTCACATAATTACCACTGCAAAGTCAACCACCACAAACCCCGCCCCCTTTATAAGATAACAGGTGTGGTGGTAGTTGACTATTTTATTAAATGCACTACGACAGAACAGTTTTTTTGAAATCTAAATAATATTCAGATTTCGAAAAACAGTTGTATCGTATTACATTTTATAAAATAGTTTAATATACATGAAAGCTAACCCATTACTTCAAAGAGCGAGAAACTGATAAAATAGCAAAGTAGGCGTAACAATTTTAATGATTTGATCGACATTATTAATTTGTCAAAATTGGCATATTTTTTAAATTCAATTTTAAACAGCCCGTAATGACATTAAGCTACTACTTTTAAATTGCTATCAGGTAAAAATGAATTCCTCCAATATAATATCTATCGAGAAAATAACATTAAAATTGGCCAACTTTTGGTACTAATCAGCGAGATTTTGGCCTGTAGCTGACGGACTACTTGTCATTTATATTATGTGCTATGACATAAACCAGACTCAACACCCTGCCCCCTATTCTTTGCCAAATACTTTAAAAACTCCCCGGAATTGGCATAAGCCCCTTTTCTTCAGGTCCTTAATCTGCCACTATATACAATTTTTCATATCCTACGAGAAATGACAATGTTTGTATCAACTGGATATTCTGACCAAAACACAGTGTGCGATATCGGCATATATACCGATACGTCTCATATTGAAAACTACTGCACAGAGTGTGAGAATAATTATGAAATTTATGTTGAGATGATAATTCTATTATGACTTAAAAAAGAAAAATATCATCTAACTAAACAAAGACAACTAAGCGTGGAGAATCTCACCTTTAACCGGGAAGTGAAAAGTTTTCCTAGGATACAGCGTGTGCGTTATTCAAAGAAGATATTTGTACCTGTGGTGAGTATTAAACAGCTTGTACGCTGAACATCATTTTCAAAATGAACCAAGATACCGCACCAGTGAAACATTGTAGCCTATTGTCTAGCACTATATACCCAATAAACACGAGACGTTAGACCAACATCGCAAACATTGACCCAACATGAATCCGATATTGGCACCGTGACAAGCGTTACCATTGTAAAGTTGGCGTTGATGAAGGATCGCTTCACCAAATTTACGTTACTTGGGCGGATTCTTTGTGTCACATGAAGCATGTCACAAACAGCAAGGTCATTGGCATACTATACTGCATTATCTTCTTTTAATTTACTGCTGGAATTACTAACCGAAGCTTGCTGTTTTTCAGATACGATTGTTTTCTTACAATCAATGAACTGAGGCACGTTTAACCCTTTCAGCGCGGGGACAGTCTTTACAAATACGTCAGAATCGACTCTGACGTATAAAGACGATCCCCGCACTGAAAGAATTACAATATTTCTAATAGTCGTAGACCCATAACATATGTATTCAAATGAATCAGAAACAGCTAACTAAGACATTTATGATGATTTCAAATTAAAAAGACCTTTGGTCCTCATGGTTTATATGATAATAATTCAGCGTTGTAAGATTCAAGATTAGGATTTAAGATTATTTATTGTCATAAATGCATATCAACAAAGCATTGACATTAATCATGTTAACATACTGAAAATTTGAAAATCAAACATATTAAACTGAGCAATATTATAGAAAATAGGAAATAGCTGTATTAAGAATATACAGAACATGATTGGTAAACAATATGACAAAGAGGACAGAATATCAGTTGACATTATATGCCCTCTCATTAATTACATTTTATATGTCGACCTCAAGGAAGCAAAGGGCTGTATCTCCCACTCGTATAAGTGGAAGACACAGCCCCGTGAATCCACAGAAACGACTATACATCAATACATTTGCATCAAACGTGCAATAAAAAATAATAAATTATTAATTAACAAACAAATACATTCTTGAACCAGTGCCATATCTTTAGGGAGGTTGAGGAATGTCTATGAAGCATCAGGTGAATCAAAATAATTTTATAAAAATCGCTAAATCTCAGTAGTGAATATAATGAGATGAGAACAGTATACATTTTACTCAATGTCTATGCGATTGGCGAATACGGCGTAGCTATAGTGTTCGAAAATGCTGGCGCCCAGATCACAGTGACGTTTAAAACACTCCAGATTCTACATAGTCAAAAATGTAGTATATAACTATGCCTATTTTAACATACATAATATAATCAATTTTATACTGTCCCATATATATATAAAGCGAAAATCAATCTTACATTGTGCGAAAAAAATGTATCGTATTATCATGGGGAAATATTTTCAGTGCATCCAAGCATTATTGAAAATGGTATGTAGGTCTACACGTGAACGGGTACTTTTAATGTTACCAAAAATGAATATTTGTGTAAATATTATGATGTGATGAAACCTGCGACGTTCAACATAGTGGGGTAATATTAACTTTTAGGGTGGAGAAATTGAGGAAAGAGACCAAAATTGACATGGAGGTTCCAAATGGCCCATTGAAGCTTTGTAGAAAGTTCCCCGACTTTCCCGGGGGTGGAAGGCACCTAATTGGCATATTCCCAAGATGGCCGCCACCGAAAATACCAGGACCATAACATTTAAATCAAAAGAGCGAGAAACACGTTCAATATATCTAATCCCATCAATTTGAGGTTGGGGAATTCATTTCTGACGAATAAAAGTGACAATAATGTCATTTAGGGGTTATAATATGCTAATGAATTGTATAAAATGTTCACATCCGAGCACAGTCAGCACTCATGTGCTCGTGGATATAAAACAAGTGGGATAAAATAACGTATGACACTCCTTGTATGTATAATGGATTTTCTTGAGAACGTAAAAAACAGCTTTTGAGCAGTAACCGCGTTTTAATAATCTATAGTTCCATGACTCTGCAGCAGATATAGCATATCTAAATATATAATGCATCTAAATATGAGTATGCCTAACTCACCAGCGAACTATATCTCAAACAGCTATGGGAGTTATTTGGCTATCAATCACCAGGCTGTGCCAACTTACACTGAAGTTCTAGTCCATGTCATCAAAAAACAGTTAGGCCTACATTAGTACATGTCTCTCTAAGACATGTGCCACACGTGGGTGTACATACACGACCTGCCTTTCTGCACTTGCAAGCAGCCGTTAAGCATCCCATTTTACCCGATCGAGCAGTCTTTGGGGGGGGGGGGGGGACAGATTAATTTTCTGAACCCACTGGTAGAAGTACATCTGCTCGCATCTCCCAACCCCACTGTGTACAATCAAGTTTATTTTCACGACACTTTTGCATCAGCACATATGCCTTCAGGCTATGTTGATTAGCTAAACCTGATGTGGGAGGCAGGGTGGCAAGATTCATAACTTTGTCCAAAGACTGCTTTGTAGTCATTTGCTTGAGTTTTTAAAAAAAAATCGGGCAGTATTTAGTGAGGGGGACTTCTCAACACCATACCTGGCAAGGAAGAAGTCCTCACCTGCAGCAGCAAATTCTTTTTGTGATACATCTTTGTTGTAAAATATTGCTATCTCTGCTCTGAGATCAGGTCTCTTTCTCAGAAGATGACATGCCTGAGCATTACCTCGACGATATGCTGCAGATGTTGTCTGTTCCAGTAATTGCATGAGCATAAATGGTATGAGATCCTTTAACACGTCCAGAGAAGGTTGAAGCTTGTCAATATCTACACTTTGGCCCTAATCCACAGGTTGAGGACGAATTAGTTTGATTTGGTTTCCAGGTGGTATTTTATCAAGATATATCATAACATCTACATTCTTGCAAACATTAACACCAGGATCGACATGACTATACTCATGTGCTCAGCTTCAGCTTGGTGGGTTATAATTCCAACTGCGTTCAACTCTTCTGAAACCAGCGTGATCAGTGACGTCGTGTTATGTCCTCTTGAGTGGGGGGGGGGGGGTGTTATTCAATGGTGATACAGCTATGTCGGCAGACGTAACTTTACTGTCTCTCCTGGATTGTTCGATTACATGGTACTGAGCTTCTGAGAACCGTATCCATCAAAGACAACAACGACAAAGCAATTTGAGAAATGTTTTTTTTTATGTACATGACATACCCCTATATCAAATATGCATAGTATACAAACAAGGTGTATTCCACACAACAGCAGACAGAAGATGACCTCCATCGATGACTGTAGAAACCATGCCTGGATGAGGCAACTAAGTTGGAATCCAAATCAAGGATGCGATTTAAAGCTGCACTTGCTGTTTTACTCATGGACACTGCATCAAAGAGGAAAGTGGCACGAAATTGACTAATCCATATTGTCGCAAGTCATTGCTGGCTTAAAGAGTAGCATGAATCTTGTTGAACATCGGCTGCTCATTGACAACCAGCTAGTAGTTAATTCCTTACTTTAATAGTGGATTGTATGGATGATAATGGGGAACTCTTCTATTTCTTTGTAGTTTCAAGTCTGTCCCACTATATACTGCTATCTGCCTCAACTCCGATTAAAGTATAGGCCCCTATATCGGCTTGTCAGTATACTCTAATGGATTATGGGCTCTGAGCCATCCACACAGGTGCTTCCGATCAGTATCATCTTGAGTTACTCTATCCTGCTTCAGCTAGGATGATCATTGTGAAGTGCGTGTTGATGGTCTGATGTCTCGCAATGAGTACCAGCTAATTCCTCCAGAGCTTCACACATTGGTATCTGGTACAGCACGTACCCACTGTCCTTTCCGAGAGTCAATTATTGATTTGCTGACCTCTTGTAAGTCTTACAGTTATTTTCATCTCCCTCATCAAATCTTGCTCGATCGTCATGTCTGACCAGAGCAAAACTCCATACCAAACTCCAGACGAAATCTTACTTGTGCAGCGGAATGTAAAGTAGGAATTCTCAGAAAATTTCTTGAAGTCTTCAGATGGCATTTTTTTTCTAGAGCTTCCATAGTTTGCATATATACTTGAGATGAATATGCATATTGTAGTCGCCCTGTAACATGGAAGTATGACTGCATTTGACCAATGGGATGTAGATGAAGAGCAATGTAACCACTGGGCTCAGCACGTACAAACTGCTGCATTGATTATACTTGTTCAACATATTGTATCCACAATTTGGCAGTCCTACTCTGGCAACTGGTTATCTGGTACAGCTGATTCAAGACATGGGTGAGTTGTACTTCAGGTTTCAGTATTGCATCACTAACCACTTTAGAACATTTCAGTTGTCATTTCAGACCAAATTTGATTTGGAGCTGCTCCATCAAATACTGTCTCGTGCACCTGTTGTCTGAAAAGGAATAGTGACAATGACCTGTGCAGCGAGTGTTTGAAGCAGCAGAGCACGTGAGTATGCATGACCATCAAACATGTGGGTAGCACACTGCCACAGCTTCTCACGTCCTGCCATTGTGAAACCGGTTGTTGCCAAAAAAAGACATCAGTATAGGTGAAATCGGCCAAACCTTGGAATGACGTCGGATAGCTCAGGACTGGCAGCAATTATATCTACATCCTTGATGAAGAGTGGTTGATCAAAAGTAACTATGCAGTAGTTACGGTTAGATTTGGATGGTTCTCTCTGAGCGTAGAGTAGTGCAGTGTAAACCGTACATCGGTGTGATTGGTGGGATAAAGATTTAAGAAAGGATGAATAACTACATCACTGACCTGGCTTGCATTGGAAACTGAACATGTTCATGAATATTTTAAAAGTCAACCGTTCATCAAATCTCCCATTTGACTTCAAATGTGTTTTTTTCTATTTTTTTTTACAAGATGGTCCTTTTAGACCTCTAATCAGCTTCAAACTTATCAAAAAAGTCCATAAATGAATTCCACACCCTAAAATGAGTGTAAGTAGATATATTGGACATGTTTCTTACTCTTTTGGTTCAAAAGTTATGGTTTTGGCCTTTTTGGTGGCGGCCATCTTGTAAATATGCAGATTAGGCATCTTCCACCCCCGGGAAACTTGGGGAACTTTGTCAAAGGCTTGAAAGGGGTATTTTGAGCATTCCTGCCAATTTTGGTCTCTGTCCTCAATTTTTCCCACCTTTATGATAATATTGACTAATATTACTCCACTAACACAGAAACGCCGTATTTACACAACTTTGATCCAGGCCTACATTTAGAGCGAAGTAGAAATATATAATATAAAAACTAATGTGGGTACCTTTAACCCTTTAACTGCCAAATTATTTAATTTAAATTTTCACCCACTTGAAGTTGTGGATCGCTGATAGTCAGGGGGCCAGGAGCTGAACCTGGAAAGTGGGTCCAAAGTGTTTTTCTCAATGTTTTTATGTTATATAAGTATTGTACTCTATGAAACCGTGTGATGGCATTCTCACAGCATTGAGCATTTTTAAATAACGAGTTTTACAATTTTTCGCCTATCGCGGTACAAAATAGTGGTTTTAGGTGATCGGGAAAAACAGAAAATCACTGTATGTATTCACATAACTGATAGCAATTAGCTTGCTTGTTTGTATATTGATTTATATTAATAATAAATATCATTGAGTCAAAGGTCAAGCCTATAATTCAAGGTCAAAGGTCATTAATTCAGGTCAAACATGCCGATTATATAATTCAGTATCGTTTGTATATTACATGCTCCACATTTGTATAATGTTTCTATAGCTGAAACTGTATTCATTGTCTTATAATTTAGTTTTTTTTATAAAGTGCCATGATCTTAATAAACTAGATAACCTGTCGCTCACCTATTCTTGCTCCTCCAGGCCCTACTCCTAATGTGGCCTATTTGACCGTATCTATTTGCTGGGATGAAATATAACGGTATTATTACATGGCTTGAATTGTGTAGGAGTATACGTTGCCATTCTATTGTATAGGCCAGTCAACATGATTCACTAACCCAATGTTGGGCCATCATCTGGGACGCTGTCACACCATGAAATCACCATTGATGCGCTGCATTGACCCAACGCTTCCCGAATGTTTAGATGCCCGGCCGCTATTGAAACACACAGAGAAAATTTGTGGGCCCTAATTAGGTAAATTCAAATGCCAATTGGTCAGCCTCTCTGTTAAGGTATATGCTTGTATTGCGCAAAATATGAAATTGGTTCATCAATAACAATGCGGTCTGCATTTAACTATGACGTGACTATGTTCCATTCTTGTGGTATATTAGTTTAACAGATGAGTAAATAATTCATGATATTTAACATTTTTGGTTCTTATCTATAGTTCCAATATCACAGCATATCTATATCTGACTGTATGGATACATTAATTTTCAATATGTGGTGTAATAATTGAGAGGTTACTGTACTTGCTCAACAACCAAAATTGTACGTAATCGTTATTAAAAAAAACAGTTATTTATCTTAAACAAGTTAAATAATCAGCAATGACACCACCACCTTCGCCATCATGTTTTTATTTGTGGTGTATGTATATTAAAGTTGCTGCTACCTTCCTGCTTCATCATCTTTGTTAATTTAGTACTAGTATGCATCATATTCTGAAACAAGACGATGCATCCTGTATTCCTGCTTAGCTGCTTCTACATCGAACACTATCACATGGTTCTTACTGGAGCAACCATACTTGAAGATTGTTTATGTAATTAGGGACCAGTTGAGGTGCAATCTGGGACCAGTTGACTTCCTTCAGGAACTGTAGTTGAACATAACATATTCCTGTCTATGCTCCATCCATATTAATAATAATGGATCTAACTTCTGTGGCTTACGCATCAGGGCATTCTTCACTAGAAAGTTTGTAAATGTTCTATTTTCAAATGTTCCTTGAAGGCTTACTCAACATCAATTTACTACATCAAGCCAGAACACAATAATATCTCCAAGAAGACTCAATACGTTTTGTTTCTGTATGTTATCTATTTCTGATGATATTCAACATAATTCCAATACCAAAGCATCCAGGCATAGCATCACATCGACCTGGCAGCAGGTTCGGAATGAGGCCAAAATATTCGGCAGTGGTCACTTTATATAACATATTATGTATAGACGATTGCAAAATAATGGGAATATCAATATTTTTGTCTCATAAAGCTGTGCAACAGATTGGTCTGTACATAATTATGTATCGCCAGCCATTAGGCCTACAGTTTAATGACATTTTAATATTTAGATCTGTCCTGGTATTAATCAGTTAATAGTGTGTTTGTGTTATTTTGTATATTTTGAATAAGGCCTTCATCCTGCTGCGTGTCATGACATATTCAGTGTGATGAGCTGCTTGTTATTACTAGCAGCAGTCACCAAAGCTGTTGGAACAGGGATATGTCTCAACTTAGATACCCTGGAAGTAGCCTACATCTGACTATTCGTGCTCAAAATTCAGTGCTGGAACTGTAGTAACGCATCTATGAAAGACTGTAGTGACATTACTCTTGGGTAACTGTGGTTTTATTTTGTGTTTAAACGCATAAATGTAAGTCTACACCACGGTACTTATCCTGTCATTAGAGTTCTACACCGGTGACACCCACGAAGAGATGTATACTAACAACGCGGGAAATGTCTCTGGCAAACAATTATCTGGATACACCCAAAGGACATCTGTCATAATCTTATACAGTTGCGGATTTGATTTCATAATTGTAAAGTGTAGCCTGTCGCCGATGACTGGAAATGTGTCATACCTGTTATAGCACATGGTGTGCATGTGGCATAACGATAATTGGTAAGCCTATACAATTATGTATACTTTTGCTACGAGTGTTTTGAGTTTAACACATAGTCTGATTTTCTACAAATTATTCAGTTTGACAGTTTGATGATGTTGATGGCTTGAAGATTTCATGAAAAAAATGCCCATAGAATTGGCCCTTCATTGGCCCTTCTTTTATATGTTTAACTCACTCTTTTGGTTTAGTGGCAACTCTGGTAGAGCGAAAGACGCGTGCATGTCAGAATTTTTTGGATCATATAATCTGATAAACACGTTATTAAAATCATAATAATCTGCGGTCGTCTTGATCCCTCTTTTAAAAACGTTTTAATTGTTGTATCCTCACGTTTAAAAGAAAGCATAGATTTCTTGTCATTTGCTGCTGAGCCCTCTTGATCTGAATTGAATGATCAGTCAATCACGAACAGTTCGCACAAGTAATTCCAAATGGATGAAAATAATTTCAATTTTACTTTGATTCACAAAGCAGAACATTCAGCTGGGGTTACAATACCTGTCGTCAATTTAGCCATGGAACACTCATACGTTGCAAAACAGGTATAATGTGTTAGGTGATACTTGCAGGAGCATAGACATATCAGATAGAACTAGACAGTCAGTCAGAGACTGCAAACCTCCGCCGCAGTGATTGTGTATTGGATCCGGATCGTAAACTAATCCGAATCATTTCCAAATTTGATGAATTGTTCTTTGGCCCGAGACACACCCCTGGTAAAAGTTTCATGCAAATCCATTCATTACTTCTTAATTAATCCTGCTGACAGATAAACAGACAGACAAACCATCACGACCAAAAACATAACCTCCTGTTTCTAAATTCAGCCTACTATATTGTTTTGTTATTTTCTTCACTGATCACGATCCTACAAAAAAGCCACCGCTAGCCACTGCTTTCATGCCATCTGGAGGGTTGCAACAATTCACTATTATGTTTATATTTATTTTTATACTGCACATTGCTTTTGTACTTTTCTCATTTTTCTGTGAATATCTTCTATTTTATTTTGCTACTGATGAGCCGGGTGTGTGTGGGTTGTGGTGGTTGTCTTGGGGTTCTGGGGCGGCTTGTTCGGCAGCTTACAGCTTTGAGTTCTCATGACTGTTGATATAGCTTTATACAGGGCAAGGATTGGTCTCTTTAACAGGTATAAGCATGTGAAATCAACCATTTGTTCTACTTTCTTACCATATGCACTGCGAGTCCTGTTAGCGCAATTAATTTTAATAGTGGCCTTACTTTTAATACGTTGTGGTGACGTTGAAATAAATCCCGGTCCAATATCATCTAACATCTCGCTGTGGAGTTCTAATGTTCGTGGTCAAAATTCGGACTTGATTGACTGTCTTCTGGCAGACGTTGCCAATAAACATGACTTACTCGGTATATGCGAAACTTTTCTGAATTTAACTAGCAACGTTGAACTATCAATTCCTGGATATTTACCAATTTTTAGGAAGGACCGACTGACTCATGGAGGAGGGGTGGCTCTCTATGTCTCCGATTCATGTATTGCCAAACGTTTATATAATTTTGAAACTCCCACGTTAGAAGCCCTTTGGGTCGAGATTAAAACTCAAACACATGTTTTAGCTGTTTGTGTTTGCTATCGTTCGCAGACGGAAGGTGATATTTTCTGGGAAAACATTCAAGACTCTGTTGAATCTATTAAAAATGCTGGTTACAATAACTTAATTATTTTTGGGGATTTTAACGCGGATCCTGGGAACAGACCGATGTGGAACAAATTTAGGTATTTTTGCCAATCTGTTTCTCTTAATTTTCATATTAGTGAAGCAACTCGAATAACATCAACGTCAGCTACCACACTCGATCAAATTTTAACTTCAGATAACATAAAACCAGATAGCATCGCAATTCACCCACCGCTGGGACGCAGTGATCACTGTCAGGTGTCAACTAATATTCCTCTAATTAAAGTACACAGACCATCGGCATATAATAGGTTAATTTGGCAGTACGACAAAGCTGACTGGGATGGTTTTAACGAGGCCCTTTTAAATAATGATTGGAATCCTTGTTTTGTTGATATTGATGTAGACGTTTGTGCTTCAAGGTGGACTGACAATTTTATAAATTTAGCACGCACATTTATTCCTAATAAAATGACTATAATAAGACCTTGGGACAACCCTTGGTACACTTCGCTGCTTACGAAGGCGACGTGATCGAATATATAAACGGGCGAAAAATAACCGTACTATTCAAACCTGGGAACTATATAAAGTAGCGCGAAATAATTATGTTCGTGAACTAAAATCCGCCAAAGATCATTTTGAACAGAGGCAAGTCGACAAAATTAACAATTTTCCTTCATCTAGGCCTTGGTGGCAGACCGTAAAAGGTCTTTTTAAAACTAAAAATAAATCTACTGCTATTCCAGCACTTTGCCAGCAAGACGGCTCGATCACAAACGACCCATACGAAAAGGCTACATCTTTTAACAATTTTTTCTTAGAAAACTCTAAAATAGATACAACAGGGGCTACCCTTCCTGATACCAAATTTCTAACTACAGCTAGCCTAACTAGTATAACTTTCACCAGAACTGATATTTTAGATATATTGAATCACTTGATCCAAATAAAGCCAGTGGTCCCGATTACATCAATCCCAAAATGCTGAAGCACACAGCAGTGCATATTTGTTCCTCACTAACTCGATTATTTAATATGTCCATGCAACAAAATAAATTTCCTTCTCTCTGGAAAAAAAGCCAATGTCTCGCCACTTTTTAAAAAAGGTGATGCATCACAGCTTAACAATTATAGGCCAATATCCCTATTAAGCTGTGTAGGCAAAGTAATGGAAAAAGCAGTTTTCAAATATACATTTAACTACATTCGAGATAATCACCTAATTTACAGCAATCAATCTGGCTTTATGCCAGGGCACAGCACAACACATCAACTTGTACATTTATACCATGTTTTCTGCGAGGCGTTGGATAATAAAAAAAAAGTGCGCTTAGTTTTTGCTGATATTTCCAAAGCCTTTGATCGAGTGTGGCATGCTGGTATACTGCATAAATTGAAAAATAATGGCATACCTGGTCCTCTGAACGAATGGTTTTCTGACTATCTAACCGACAGAAAACAATGCGTTGTGATAAACGGTCATTCTTCTGAATATGGCACAATAGAAGCAGGAGTTCCACAGGGGTCTGTTCTCGGTCCCCTATTATTCCTTATATTTATAGACGATATTAAAGAAGGGTTGGAAAGTAAAATTAGTTTATTTGCAGACGATAGTTTGTTTTATATGGTTTCAAATTTACACAACACTAACAAAGATGTCCTGGACAGAGATCTCATCCATATTGATACCTGGTCCAAACAGTGGCTTGTAACTTTCAGTATTCAAAAAAACTTGTGATATGTCACTTTCTCTACGACCAACCGCAGCAGTTCCTATGCCGTTATCTTTTTCTGGAGCTAATTTAGAGTCTGTCAGCGTTCACAAGCATCTAGGTCTAACATTTTCTTCTGATCTAAAATGGAATAATCACGTTGATGACATAAATGCTCGTGCTGATAAAAGACTGTGTCAACTTGAAGCGCTACGTTTTAAATTAAACCGAAAAACCCTAGAAATTTTATATATATCATATATTCGGCCAATTGTTGAATACAGCGATGTGGCTTTTGATAACATATCTGATGGTGACAATACACGTCTTGAAAGAATTCAAAAACGTGCTGGTAAAACTGTTTCCGGTGCCATAAAAGGTACTGCGTATGCAACAATTCTTTCGGAACTAGGCTGGGAATCATTACAGGCCCGTCGTGAACGTAGAAAATTAATCTTATTTGCCGACATCGTCCATGGTAATGCACCTAGCTATTTACAACAGGATCTCCCCCCATCCGTCCAGCTTAGGACTCAGAACCGTTATCAATTGCGAAATAGATCAGACCTCAGTCAATTTCACACACTAACTGAAACTTTTCGAAATTCTTTTTTCCCATCCACAACTAACAATTGGAACTCCACAGACGAGACAATTAAAAATATAGATGATCGCAATAACCCTAAATCATATTTATATCGCAGTTTACCCAACAAAATATCCTATTTTTACATGTATTCAAGACGCATTAACATTACATTAGCTAGAATTAGAATGCAGTGCAGTGAACTGCTATACCACTTGTATCAGAATCACGTTGCTGATAGTCCCAATTGTCCCTGTGGAGTAATAGAAACCCCTGAACATTTTTTTTTTGACTGTCCACTGCACCACATTGCTAGGGACGAGCTTACAGCTGAACTGTTTCAACTTCAATTAACCCCCACTCTAAATACTGTTCTTTTTGATGATGCTCCCTCGGGCAACTTACCAGAATTGGTTATTGCAGTCGAAAAATTTATAACCACAACCCAGAGATTTACATTAACTATGTTAAATTTACCGGACTGAAGGTGTTTTCTTCACCCTACTTTTCCTTGTTGCTGACATTATTGTCAGGATCTAATTGTGCTTTAATACCTTAGTCCTTGCCCTGTGTACCACTTATAAATTCATTTGGTGGGATCTCCCTGTCAGCTGTCGAGCAAAAGCTTTGCACTAGGATCCTTCTTATCGATTGCCACGACACAGACATCACCGGTCATCAGTAGCCATGTAGCAAGAGAAACCTTGGTATTACATTTTTGTATTTGTTTCGATTGCAAAATAAAATATGTTTATACAAAAAACATAACCTCCTTAGGCGGAGGTAATAAACCATACAATGATTTATTTCCAAAAAATGTATAAATCTACAAACATATACTTTGATGTTAAGTGTTCAATAATGGATGACGTAATTTATGACAAAGTTGTATGTTTTAAATAAGAACTATAAATGTTTAACATATCATATAAACGATTGTTGTTGTCATAAATTCTTCATTTGAATTGATAGCGCACCGATTACACTAACAAGTCACTGACTTTATATACAATATATTATGGTGAAATTTCTCGTTATCCAATGATTCAGATAATTGTGTAAATAAGTAACCTCAATAAAGCATCCGTGACAAGGAGCAGCGTAATAAACTTTTCTGTTTTATCTTTAGACGGGCGATACATTATGTTCTTTTAGTGACTGGCTGCGACAAGTAGCCGTACAATCTATTGTCCTGAAAGGGGGTGGGGCAGCTATTAAGTCACACACAATAAGGTGTGATCGCATTGTTTTCTGTCGCCCCTGATTGACAATCTACACAACTGAACCACTGATGAGGCGTAACGTTAGTCCTAAAATGGCGGACACAGCAAACGTTAAGAAAGGTCGGTATGTTTACTGTTAATTTTATTTGCTTTAATATCTCCAAATGTTAAAAAATGTTCAGCGATGTTAATCATCAGCAGCTGAAGTTTATTTTGGTACATAGCTTGCGTCTTTAGTGTATTAGGCTTCCTAGTAAGAACAGTGTAAAATATTGATGCGAGAGACGGTAACTTCCATAGTGGGAAACGGTAACTCTGTGTAGAAAAGTGAGTGGGATGACGGTAACTATTGTAATATAGTTGAACGATGAAGACGATAACTTCTATTTTAAGATGACGATAACTTATTTTCAAGACTACAATGACTTGCTATTATTTCGGTAGTGCTTTCACAGTGTGGCTACCGCGGTGCGAATGTCGGACCAGCGCTAACAACGCTGAGCCGGCATTGGCGCGACGCTTGCGGCGCTGACAATCACTCGTGAGTGTGATAACAGCGTTGACGGGCCAGCACCCACGGCGTTGGTCAGCCACCGCGTCACGATAACAACAGAAATCACAGTCTGTTGTCACTCAACCGCGTGTAATCGCGGAGGGTGATAATTAACATAATTGTCACCCCCCGCGAGGACTGCCATGGTGAGTGAATGCAAGGGTTTAAATCCCCTGGTGGCTCTGAAAAGAGAACAAGCGAACTTTCTTAATTTCACAATTAAGATGACACGCTTCTAGGAACTTCCTATTTCTCAAATTATCAACTTTAGACACTTTTAGACCATCCCACTCAAATTCAATAAAATTACATAACTCTGACGTTTTTCTCAGGGTATGCTGGAGTATGGCGATGACACACAGACAGTCAGGCAAACAACACGAAGTAAATTGATCACATTTGATCCAAAATTTAGAACGCAATTTTAAGTATGTCGAACATACTAAGTGAACTTGAGTGTACACGAGAGGCATAGGTTTAATAAAAGAAATGTCTCAAATGTTCATTGAAAGGATCTGTCAAAATCATAATTTTATCGGCCTTTTTCATTCAGATTTCAAGAGTTGAGACACGATATATAGGGTAGCTACCGGCTGATTCAACACCTCATTTAGACCACCGCGACCCTCTGTTCGCCGAGGGCGCATCAAAATTAATTAAATTCTAAAATGCTTCTGTTTCGCTGCAGGTTCCTTGCCTCCCTTGCCAACCAGACATTTTCCAATGAGTGTTATATACTAATGAAGTATTTGGATAGGCTAAGAGCAGCTTTCATACAAGCTTCGAACGCCTTAATCCCACTCTCAGTACCCTTCGGGTGCTAGGGTTCACTCAGCATTATTTCGATTTATAGGGACCTATAAATTAATGAGATGTTATTTTATTTTGCAACTCCAAAATATATATGATATTTTTGCTGCAACATCCCGTGCTCAATTTATTGTTAACAACGTCTAGAAAGTTACAGTGTTGTTGTGTACCGATAGGCTATGTATCCTAACCACTGTCACTACGTAGCCCTCACTGAGTGTTTTTCCCAAATAATTGATATCTCTATAATAAGGCGACTAAGATCTGATCATTTATTATAATTCAATCATATTTTTTATACAAAACAAAATGCATGGGTCTCAGACCAGATTATTCGGTCCAAGTCTAGTATTCTACCCTCGACCAATTTATTTGACTTCCAGTTAAGAACATGCAAAAATGGTACATTATAATTATTATTATCATTTTTTGAACATGGTATTAACTTTGGTTGACGGGAACAGGTCGAGACGACCTCTACAATGCCTGTCAACCATATAAGTGAATTAAAATTATAGAATAAAATAATATCCATTGTTTAAAAATAGCAAAAGCAATTTAAAATGTACATAGTATAGATTATAAAGTGTACTATTTGTACACATAAAATAAAATAACCGACAATTGTCTGTCATCTGTTTCCCGCACCAAAACCAGAGATAAAATAGCTACACTGTGCTCTACACTGTGTAGCAAAAAAGGACACTCTGGAAAGCGTAGAAACCTAATTAAAACCTCTAAATGCTTTAGTTGTCTATTATATCAAAGGACATACAACTAGGATATGTGAAAAGGAAAAACAGTAAAAACTTATGGCACTCTTAATTTTAACATAGGCCTACATACATCCCTAAATAAAAGTAATACTATAAACCTAGAATACATCTACTGACGTCAGCTCATATAGCCGTCGCGCAGCCGAAATATGCTGAGTAGTACCACATATGCAATTTTAGACTGGAGAAAAAATAATCTCAAACTCAAGAAGTAAATCAGTTGATTAGAGATCTTTGAAATTCAGCATAAGGACCCACCTGGTCTGGAAACAATGGCTACTGAAAAATCACTAAACCTAAAAATAAAACAGAAAAAAGACAAATAATAATTTCGAGGGGAACAGCCATCCATGCCATGTGGTAATACTCTAAGTCAGATCATGATAAGCGTGATCATGTAGAGAGATGTCGGTTTGCTCCGAACAGTATCAGAGACTGTCTCCGGCCTGAATTCGAGCCAGGCAGACAACACAATGCAACATTCGCAGATTATCGTTCATAGGTCGATCACTTAAGGTGCCATTTGTGCTAAATATATAGATATATATTCAATACACGAGTATAAGTAAGGCGGGGCGGTTTGTCATCTGCCAACACATGCGTATCGACAATGGAGCCCTCCGTCCTTAGTCATGAGTGGCTGGTGACAGCTCAACTAGCCGTCTCACAGCCGATTCATATTGCACAGGTAGTTTAAGACACGAAATGTTCCGCTATATTCGACAATTTACACAAGCACAAGCCAGGCTCCATGTACATCGATTATTCACATCAAATAAGTTTACCATGGCGAGATATAATTCATTCAGGTTCTTCTTAAAAATCTGCAAGCTACTAGCATCTCGGATAACAAAAGGTAAAGTGTTCCATAAGCGAGCAGCGCGATAAAAATAAGTACATTGGAACTGAACAGTCTTGCACAGAGGTAATTTGAATAGAACACCCTGTTGAGCAGATCTGAGGCCATTATGCGGACAAGCTAACTCAAAATTACTAGAGTAATCACAAGATAGTTTACCATGAAGGTAGCTGTATAAAAAACACAAGCCGATTATTTCTCGACGGAAGCACAAAGGCAAGATAGATAATGCTGTGCATCTTTCGTGATAGGGTGAAACATATTCTTTGAGAATGAATTTTGAAGCTTGACGTTGCACCCGCTCTAATTTGATTATGTCTTTAACATGATTGGGACTCCACATCGGACTACAGTACTCAAGAATACTTCTGACATGGGCCAAATATAATTGGCGCTTAACATCAATGGGGCTATTAAAGCCAACAGAACGTTTTATCATTCCTACCAGAAAATGGGCTTTTGATGAAACAGTTTTCACATTCTCACACCAAGATAATTTACTAGTGATGGTTATTCCAAGATCATTAAATTCAGTTACTCTAGATAAGATTTTATTATCAATGGAGTAGTCAAAATCTATTTTTACTTTACGGCATATCGACATGAATTTACATTTTGATATGTTGAAGTCCATTCTCCAAATTTTGCTCCACAGAAACAGTGCATTAAGATCATTCTGAAGGGAAATTACATCTTGTCTTGACTTTATATTTCGATAAAGTTTGGCATCGTCAGCATATAATTTCATAAATGATGTACAAACATCGCGGATATCATTTATGTATAAAACAAATAATAGTGGTCCAATAATGGAACCTTGCCGTACACCTGATGTTACAGGTAAAGGTGATGATACCTGACCTTCTATCATAACTGACTGATACCGACCTTGCAGATAATTTTCAATCCACTGCAATAAGTTACTGCCAAAGCCAAATGTTTTAAGCTTGTGAACTATCAGGTCGTGCGGTACAGAATCAAAGGCTTTAGCAAAGTCAAGAAATATAATGTCTGTTTGACTTCCAGAGTCTAAATTTCTACTGATATGAGAATATGTATCAATTAGTTGTGTGGTAGTAGAGCGATGTTTCATAAAACCATGTTGAGCCGAATTAATTTGTGGACTAACAACCGGATAAATGTGATTGAAAACAAGTCGTTCCATAACTTTACTCACACTGTTGAGAAGTGATATTGGTCTGTAATTATCGACTTTGCATTTCTTGCCTTTTTTGTGAATTGGTACAACCTTTGAATACTTCCACACTTCAGGTAATGTACAAGTTGACATACTGAGGTTAAACAGTGTGGTTAGAGAGGGGGCTAATTCATCGGCACACTCTATCAACACCTTTAGGGGTATGTCATCGGGACCAGAGCCTTTGTTAACATCTAACCCTTTCAGTACATTGATTACATCAATTTCAGAAAAAACTATATTAGCAAGCATGTTGTCTGACTTAACTGAAACAGCAGGTAGAGCAATTCCTGTTTTTGGAGTGGAAAATACAGAGTGAAAATAATCATTAAACATTTTTGCTTTATCAGCGGCGTCAGTGACATCGTTTTGGCCATCAGATACCACTGCAGGTATTTGGCGAGAATTGGTATTCAGACGACAAAATGTCCAGAAGCGCTTAGCATTATTCTTCAGTGATAGGGCTAGATCAGACATAAAACTGTTACGTTTATCTCTGAGCATTAGTTTTAATTTGTTTCGCAAATATTTAAATTTGTTCCACATCTGTACATTGTTTGTTCGTTTGGCTGCAGCCCAAGCAGTGTGTTTACAGTTATGCATGTGTCGTACTTCACCATCCATCCATGGATGTTTAGAACTATTTTTCACTGGTACCCGTGGCATACATTGATTAATATGTTCAGTGACTGTTGAGCTCCAGATGGACCAAGCTTCGTTCATATGGGTAGAATGATTTAGTGAAGTATTGAAAGACCTATTACTATTTGTAATCAGTGATCGCAGAGCACTAAAATCAGCTTGTTTAAAATTATACACTACTCTGGGTATTTTTCGTTTGTTGCAGCCTGAAAGATTGAGTTTAAACGTAGGTATTGAATGGTCTGTATCAAAGTCGATGGGACATTCGACGGGCTCGTCCACTAGATTTGGCTCAGTGGTGAACACCAAATCAAGAAGACTGCCATGCTTATTTGAAATTACGTTATTCATCTGAAAGAGGGAGTTCTCTGTTATCATATTACAAAATGAATTACCAGATTCAGACTTTGACGAGTAATTAGACCAGTCGATATTTCGCATGTTAAAATCACCCAGTAAGCAAACGTTTTTAAAGCTGGATGTAGCTGCTTTTAGTAAAGGAGAAACGTTACATATAAATTGTGATACATCTCCATTAGGTGGCTTATATGCGAGAATGAACAGAATTTTACTTTGATTGTTCGGTTTAACTTCACACACAACAATCTCTTCTTGAGGTTCTAAGTCATGACGTCGACAGGATGATATGTTGTTATTTATACATAAGGCTACACCGCCACCAATTTTATCACTCAAAATATCATGCCTGTCTCGTCTGTACACACTATAATTTGGGTGCATGAGCTCACTGTCATTCACCTTGCTGTCTAGCCATGTCTCTGTAATGGCAACAATGTCAAATCTACCCAAAGTGACAGCGTCTTTCAGTTGGTGAAGTTTATTTCTGTTCTTTGACACAGATTTGACGCTTCTCACATTAAGGTATAATACAGAAGCTCGATTGTCAGTACTATTTTTACTTTTGTAGTTCCGCCTTGATGCATTTGTGCTTGTGGGAATTTTTAATGGAGGAGTGGTTCAGCCTGTCCCATGACGAGATCAACCAATCACCGCCGTCATTCAGTTGTTATTTAAACTAAGATGGCTGCAGGCTTATAGTCAGACTTAGAAGATCATGGGAACATGTTAATTTAGCTTATTTTTTGTAATAGACCATTTAAACTAGTTTGGTGCTCACCGAATCCATCTAGACCCCCATAAAAATTGTGCCGACTCTGATTCTACACATTTTTCTCTGCCAAAAACATGAAAAACACCAATAAAACCTGGTTTGGGGTATTTTCGCAAGGTTGACTCTATGGCTGCCCGACTATCAATAAATAACATAGCACATATTTATCTCCATGGCTTCACGCACTGCTACAATTTATTTTTAAAAATTAACCCTTTGTACACACATGACACATCTATCATTCGACATAATATGGGATATGATATGACACCAACAGACAGACTGACAGACAGTGCTCCTTGTCATATGAGCATGCAGATGTGCATATCTGTCCGGAACAGCTACAATTGCATATATGCATGGTGAAAATGAAATGAATGGGGATTCCGGCCACCGTCGTGCACATGTAGGTTAAACTGGGTCGGGAGAATCTCCTGAGGATGGTGAGAAGAATGAGATGACACAGCCCTCCAGACAGAGGTTTATATATAAGCATGGTATACTTTGTCCAAATAATGCTAAAATTATATTCACCGGCTTCTAAGCCTCCTGATGTTCATGATAACCTATAATATTTACCTAAAGATTATTCGTTGTCAGATGATACTGCGTATATTTCAACCCGTCTAGAAATTCACTTACTCGTGGCATTTATAGTAATTCTAGATCTTTTCATTTTACAATCACCACCTCCTTTGCCATAATTATCACGAAAATGAAGACCTTTTGTACAGTTAGGCTAGAAATAGAGACGAAATTCCCGATTTCTTATTTAGGGCATCTCCAAAATAAGAAATACGGGAATTTCGTCTCTATATCTCGTTTAACTGGTAAGGGGTTTTGTCAAGTTAAAAAAAATCCAAAAAATCCGAGAAAAACTCGGATTGGCCAGACCACAAACACCCAACACCCTATCCATTAAAAAAAAAAAATTGGAAACATGTACAACAACAAAAAACAACACAAAAAACACAAAATTTCCAAAAAAAAAAATCCGAGTTGGGGCTTGACCCACCCACCGTAAATGAGCAGCACAAAAAATAAAAAAAAAAGCTGCTTACATAATATGGTCATCATTTTTATGTTTTTAGCCTGGCTGTGTCGCTATAAGGTGAATAGGCCTCTATATACCTCATTTTTGGTGATTTTACAACCCCCCGCCACTCACAAAGATCTACAAAATGAACTGCCACACGACCCTATCCGATGAAGTTGACATATTAACATAGTGGCCATAATGACCCAACCCCGATTTTTGGGGATTTTTTGCATCCTTGAGATGAAGAATCATCAATAAAATCATTTTATGCATACATTTTAATATCTAGCAAATGGGATATTTGCTACTGTCTGTCCGACGGTGGAGGATGGTCCAAAATAAAAGTTAGCTTTCCGGTATCCAATCAGTCAATTCTCAAGCGATTTTCATTTCATTGCATTCTAGTCATTTGGCATCGATCTTGAAAATTTCGTAAAAATATTGGATAATTCGAAAGTTGGACATGTGAATGTAATAAATGTCTATTAACGACGCTCCTCTATAACATGTATAAACCCATTAATTAACTTCATACCGGTTTATTCTCAGAATTGCGTTACATGTCAAATGGGACGCAGCACCCCGAAATCAGGCTGAGTGCGAAATTTTTGTTTTGAATTTTTTGCCGTTCTAGAAAGCACACATTGTCCTGATCATTTTGGTACAAATTTCATGAAAAACGGTACAATACTATCGGAGTTACAGCCAATTGAAAAGATTAAGTGCATTTGTAATTAAAAATAGGAGTTTTGAGTAAATGCTACTCAAAGATGCAGTACATGTTAGCACATTTCATAAACTCGTTTCAACTCTGACTTTTTCTTGTCATTTTTTGCATTTTAAACATGTTAGGCCTAAAAAATAGAAAAGCAGTATTTTGCCATAAATTACAAATCACCCGAGGAGATTAGGAAGTGTATATCGTCGCCTCGGAGCTAAAGGATCCTATCTGACACTCGTCAGAGTGGCAGATAGGATCCTTTAGCTCCGAGGCGACGATATATATATATATATATATATCAGGGAAGGATGGATCACAAACTTCCGTATGTCACCTTCTAGTCCGTATTTGGTTGTCATGGCAACGGAACCACCTTCTCATTTGACTTTTCACTAGACTTTTCTCACTTGAAATTAGATATAGGAACGACCTAAAAGTGGTCACAAAGTTTGGGTGAACACTAATCATAATTATAATTGAAGGCCAATAACCCTTCACAGTGGTTTCCATGGCAACCAATATCACCCAAATACATCCGATAAATTATACCAACATGATTCAAAATGCATCCTAAGTGGGATTAGTATTAGTCTTGGACTGACAAAAAAGGACAACATAGACATTATTGGTGACGAAAAGGGTCAAAAGGTCATGCAAAACTCTAGTACATGGTACCAGATTTCAATCGGAAATGGTACATAAATCACTGCCTAACATGCAATTGTACACATTGAAATAGACATCGCTCAGTTGAAATAAGATATGGGAATGACCAAAAAATGTTCACAAGGTTGGGGTAAACACCTCTCAGATTATTACAGAGGGTCAATAACCCCTCACAATGGTTGCCATGGTAACCAATTTTATCCCAAATACACATAATGCTTTGAAATGTACATGAACTAAAAAGAAAAGCTCTCTTTCGCCAACAAAAGGACACAAACATGATTCAAAAGGCATCCTACATGGGATCAGTATTAGTCTTGGACTAATAATAAAGCGCCACAGTGACAATAAAGATAATGACAAGGTTCAAAAGGTCATGCAACCTACATAACTCATTACATTTTAATCAGAAATGGTACATAAAACACTATCAAACATACAATTGTAAATATATAAATAGACCTTCTCGGTTAAAATCAGATATAGGGATGACTAAAAACTAATCCCAAAGTTGGGGTAAACACCATGCAGAGTTATTACAGATGGCCAATTACCCTTTGCAATGGTTGTCCTGGCAACCTATATCACCCCAAATGAAATTCACTGAGAAACACGTGAAATGTACAGGTAAGCTCTCACTATCCTATAAAATGATACCAATCAAATTCAAAATGCATTCTACCTGGGACTAGTATTAGTCTTGGAATAATAATAAAGTCATTAGGGGTAAATAAAGGGGTCAAAATGTAAATCAAATCTTTAGTACTTGGCAACAAATTTTAATCGGAAGTGGTACATAAATCACTGTCAAACATTTAGCTGTACACACTGAAATAGACCTTTCTCAGTCAACATCTGATATAAGAATGACCAAAAAATTGTCACAAGGTTGGAGTGAATCCCACTCAAAACTACTACCTACAGAGGGACAATACAACTTTACAATGGTTGCTTACCCGGTATGACTGGGCCGCCTAACTCATTTACCGCGCGAGGCCCGGTCACACTGACCGCCATCTTGTTTACACAGCCAGCTGTGTAAAAACGAAACTCGCGCTGATTATCAAAAAACTCGGATGCCAAGAAATTGGGACGAATATTTCAAGTGCCTATGAGAACTAGGCCATTTTCAGCAGGCATAAACTTGTGGTTGTATTGCAACTATTACATTTAAAAATGGAGGTCACTGTGTCAGAGCCTTGCGATGTCATCAGGGTAATGGTTGTCATGGTAACCAATTTCACCCCCAAGTACATATAAATCACTGAAAAATACATGAATTGCACAGAAAATCTCTCACTCTCAAATAAAATAATACAAACCTGATTCAAAAGGCATCCTACATTGACTAGTCATCTTAGACTGGTATCATCACAGAGACAATCGAGATTGTATAGAAATGGTCAAAAGGTCATGAATGCAAAAATACAATACAATGTTTTTTTATAATGTTTTTTATTTTGTTTCGTCAGTGTAGGCCTACTTAGTATCACAAAAGAGTATATCAATTGCACTGCCCTCTGAAGAAGTTCTGGAGGCCATCGTTTAGACAGAACAATGTGGGAATATCTAAGAATTGAGATTCTGAGCCATAAGGATTAAAATGCAATAACATTTTTCTTCTTCCATGACCACTTCGTGGACTTGAAAAAAAGCTAAAGAGGGGCCAGAGGGTCTGTCTAAATTTCTGATTGTTATGTGCATATTACGGTATATCTGCTAATCCTGTTTGAACATGAATCGTTACACCGCGATATCGGTTATAACGAGGTTCGCGCATGGACCCCGTTTTTTTCCAGGTCAAATTTGACCTAATAACCAAAAGTGCCTTTTTTAATATTGATAACGCCGGTCTGCGATTAACCTTTTTACTGCTACTGTTCAAAGTGAAATAAAAAGTAACGATCCGTAATATAGGCCCTATGATGATTCTGTTATACCACGCTATATAATATATGACGACCTTTCTGTTCCGCGGTATATGACGATCTTGTTATACCGCGGTATATGACGATCTTGTTATACCGCAGTATATGATGATCTTCTTATATCGCGGTATATGATGGTCTTGTTATACCGCGATATTTGATGATCTTGTTATACCGCGGTATATGACGATCTTGTTATACCGCAGTATATGATGATCTTGTTATAACGCGGTATATGACGATCTTGTTATACCGCAGTATATGATGATCTTGTTATACCGCAGTATATGATGATCTTGTTATACCATAGTATATGACGATCTTGCTATACCGCGGTATATGACGATCTTGTAATACCGTGGTATATGACGATCTTGTTATACCGCGGTATATGACGATCTTGTTATACCGCAGTATATGATGATCTTGTTATATCGCGGTATATGATGATCTTGTTATATCGCGGTATATGATGATCTTGTTATACCGCAGTGTATGATGATCTTGTTAGATCGCGGTATATGACGATCTTGTTATACCGCAGTATATGATGATCTTGTTATGTCGCGGTATATGATGATCTTGTTATATCGCAGTATATGATGATCTAGTTATATCGCAGTATATGATGATCTTGTTATACCGCAGTATATGATGACCTTGTTATACCGCAGTATATAATGATCTTGTTAGATCGCGGTATATGACGATCTTGTTATACCGCAGTATATGATGATCTTGTTATATCGCGGTATATGATGATCTTGTTATATCGCAGTATATGATGATCTTGTTATACCGCAGTATATGATGACCTTGTTATACCGCAGTATATGATGATCTTGTTATATCGCGGTATATGATGATCTTGTTATACCGCAGTATATGATGATCTTGTTAGATCGCGGTATATGACGATCTTGTTATACCATGGTATATGACGATCTTGTTATACCACGGTATATGACGATCTTGTTATACCACGGTATATGGGGATCTTGTTATACCACGGTATATGACGATCTTGTTATACCATGGTATATGACGATCTTGTTATACCACGGTATATGACGATCTTGTTATACCACAGTATATGACGATCTTGTTATACCACGGTATATGACGATCTTGTTATACCGCGGTATATGACGATCTTGTTATACCACGGTATATGACGATCTTGTTATACCGCGGTATATGACGATCTTGTTATACCGCGGTATATGACGATCTTGTTATACCGCAGTATATGATGATCTTGTTATATCGCGGTATATGATGATCTTGTTATATCGCGGTATATGATGATCTTGTTATACCGCAGTATATGATGATCTTGTTAGATCGCGGTATATGACGATCTTGTTATACCGCAGTATATGATGATCTTGTTATATCGCGGTATATGATGATCTTGTTATATCGCAGTATATGATGATCTTGTTATATCGCAGTATATGATGATCTTGTTATACCGCAGTATATGATGACCTTGTTATACCGCAGTATATAATGATCTTGTTGGATCGCGGTATATGACGATCTTGTTATACCGCAGTATATGATGATCTTGTTATATCGCGGTATATGACGATCTTGTTATACCGCAGTATATGATGATCTTGTTATATCGCGGTATATGATGATCTTGTTATATCGCAGTATATGATGATCTTGTTATACCGCAGTATATGATGACCTTGTTATACCGCAGTATATGATGATCTTGTTATATCGCGGTATATGATGATCTTGTTATACCGCAGTATATGATGATCTTGTTAGATCGCGGTATATGACGATCTTGTTATACCGCAGTATATGATGATCTTGTTATATCGCGGTATATGATGATCTTGTTATATCGCAGTATATGATGATCTTGTTATATCGCAGTATATGATGATCTTGTTATATCGCGGTATATGATGATCTTGTTATATCGCAGTATATGATGATCTTGTTATATCGCGGTATATGATGATCTTGTTATATCGCGGTATATGACGATCTTGTTATACCATGGTATATGACGATCTTGTTATACCACGGTATATGACGATCTTGTTATACCACGGTATATGGGGATCTTGTTATACCACGGTATATGACGATCTTGTTATACCATGGTATATGACGATCTTGTTATACCACGGTATATGACGATCTTGTTATACCACGGTATATGACGATCTTGTTATACCACGGTATATGACGATCTTGTTATACCGCGGTATATGACGATCCTGTTATACCACGGTATATGACGATCTTGTTATACCGCGGTATTTGATGATCTTGTTATACCGCGGACTATGACTATCTTGTTATACCGCGGTATATGATGATCTTTTTATACCACGGTATATGACGATCTTGTTATACCATGGTATATGACGATCTTGGTATACCACGGTATATGACGATCTTGTTATACCGCGGACTATGACTATCTTGTTATACCGCGGTATATGATGATCTTGTTATACCACGGTATATGACGATCTTGTTATACCATGGTATATGACGATCTTGGTATACCACGGTATATGACGATCTTGTTATACCACGGTATATGACGATCTTGTTATACAGCGGTATTTGATGATCTTGTTATACCGCGGACTATGACTATCTTGTTATACCGCGGTATATGATGATCCTGTTATACCGCGGTATATGACGAACCTGTTACACACAGTATATGAGCGGTATGTGATCATCATGTAACCGCGGTATAGAATTATAGGCCAAATTATTTTTTGTACAGGGAAATTGAATTATTTTAGTTAATTAACGTGGACCACCCTGCAATAATTGTCCGGTATTTGCTCATTTAAATTTTCAGCGCCAATAGCCTAATTCAGGAATGACATGTAGCTCTTTTGATGATTTTCCCTGTTTTGCAACTCACCTGTGCGATGTTTTGCTTGTGCAAGATCACAGCAAGGAGGACAATAACAATTTGTTGCGTGTATGTAACACATTTAATAAGTACACATTTTCTCGTCGCTGACAGTTTAACTGCCTGGACGTCTGTGTACAATAACAGTATTGGAGCTTAACATGTCTCCCATTGTGATGGCGAGTCACGCAACATAGACAATCCACTCCACTCTGCCCCAGCAAACACGACACATCGATCCAATGTTGAACCAACATCGTAGACTGTGGGTCAACATTGGTCCAACATTGGATTGATGTGTCGTGTTTTCTGGGGTAAGCACAATGCAGGTGATAACGGTACAATGCCGGGGCAACCTCTCAAATGAAATCAAATAAACTTTATTTCGAGAGGGCACTCTCACGATGTTGATCCATCATTGAAAAAACATTGTGCTATAGTCACGTGTGTACGCTAAACTGTTTATATCTATTGTGACCTCAGGAATCATAGTCTGGGAAGCATATAATTCTAGCAAATCTCGTTGATTCTCAAGGCCTGGTGAATATTCAATATACAATACAAATCCCACCCTCTCATTAACACTGAGCTATCAGTGAGTGTCACAGTCACCGAGAGACACTGGTGACACGAGTAAACCTCTCATTATGCCTGTCAATCAATTTAAAGAATACACCTATTTTTTCGCACGAAATAGAGCAGCGTATTTGTTATTAAAATATCTACTCTAATTACGCATTGTGTGATCCCATAGCATGCACAGGGTTGGTGTAGATCCTTCACGCCTTCCATTCCGGCCCAACGTCGCCCTTGAATCTGTTAACAACACATAAAGTGATTTTACGAGCACATGTGTCATCATATCTCGCCAGTGTTAATACATAGTTATCTATAGATAGATAGATATTTTTTTGGAACATAGTAATATGTATGTTATAAACAGAGCAGTATTGTATAATTTGCAGTTTTCAATATGGTATAATGCGAAGTATGTACCCTATTGAATGACCCGAAATGTCTAAAATATGTATACAATGTTCCCCCGTGCTGTAATACAGTACCGGGGAGTAAAAACCATCCGCTTCTTGACGATACCGGGCAGTTATAACCTATTGGGCAGTTTTTACTCCACATTAGGTTAGACAATGCTGCTCTGTATCCTGATGATAGCTATACATAGTTAGCATATCGAACACCACCGCCTGGTATCTGGATATAGCGTTCCATATAGGCCCAATGTATTTACTATTAGCGGTAGATACTAAGAACGGTCGTCCCGCTATGCGCGATCCGCTTATAACGAGGTCCCGTTTCTTAGACTCCAACTACGTCGCTATAATTTATTTCAGGTCCGTATCTTGAAAACTCAGGATGCGAGCTCAAGTAGAAGATTTACGACGCCGCGAGCGAAATGCGTCACTTTTGCGAGCGCGATATCTCGGCCGTATAACCATTAATCTTGCTGAAAATATGTGACGTCGTCGTAATAACATAAATTGCGGAGGAGTTCAATTTTTAGAGAGATTGAATCAGAAATGACCGAGTAGTGGCCCAATAAACATCGGTAAAAGAAGCGAAAATCCGCATGCATTGTTAAATCCCAAATGAGCGAATTGTGACGTCCCTAATTTTTTTGACTGTCCCAAATCGATATGCTCTAATAAATCATACAAACAATACAAATAAACTTTTTTTTTACTAATTGGACCAAACTAGATGATGGAAAACATGTTAAGGTATTTATTAATGTCAAAATCCCAAAATTGTAAGATTGTTCCAAAAATGGCAAAGTTGATCCACTCGTTGGATTACTGGCACTGCCCTCTCAGCGCATTCCGCCTGATTTCGGGGTGTTGCGTCACAAATGGTCTAACTTTTGAAATACTCAATAGAATTTCGGGTTGTTGCCAAATGACTAGATAATAATGGTTGCAAAATTTCGGGACAAACGCTTGAGAATTGACTGACTGGATATTCATTATCTTTGCATTCTTTTAAGTATTTTTTTCGTAAATATAATTCTAAGATGACTGTCATACAAAAGTAGAGGTATAAACACACTCGATCTTGACAGGTCTGGGCCTACTGTTCTGCAAAGCGAGCTAGCTCAACTGTCTTTTGGATTTACATTGCAGTGTAAATTATTATCCGACATTAAGGATGTAATTGTATAATTATTTTTGGATAATTATGTAATATTTTTTTTAATATTTTTTAATCAGATTCTTTTCCAAAAAACACAATTTCATCTTGCAAAAAAAATAATGCAATTCGGCTAACAGGAATATAATACAACATATAGGCCTATATACAAAATAATAGTGTAGCCGGGTGTGGTAAAGCTACAAGTAATAATGAACTCAACATAATCCAAAATATATAAATAATTTTCAGAATGTCATGGTAATTGTCATCAAATCATAAAACTTTCAATCCAGATGTTGATTTATAGTAGAAGAATCATTGGCACCAACACCAACAAAGGTTTAAAATCTTCGAAAGTCACAGTTGCCATTCGGCGAAAACATTGTCTGTAATGTTTCCCGACTATATGTTTGTTGTACTTCATTTCGTTTTGCTTTTGCTACACCATCACAAATTGCACAGGGCCAGTGGTGTTTTGTAGCAGCATAATTATGGCATATCGTATTACTTCTGTAGGCGAAATATTTCATAAAAAGTGTGTCATTGTTGTCCAATCGTTTCATCAACCTGGATAGTTCTCGTGGAGATACAAAATCCCCCGAATTGATGTAAGACCCACTTGGTAAATAATTCTCATAAGGGCCTGCACCACGGACTATGGGAATGGTGAAAACGTCATCTTCTAGAATTTTAAAAACCTTCTCCGTTATATAATCCCTACAAAACGTATTTTCATATGCTAAGTAGAATTTGTAGCTGTTCATATCTCTAAGATGTTTACCGGCCAAATCCATGCCGACATGTTGAGATTTCCCAGGCTGTGTGGTATTTACTGTGCTCAAGTCTGAACAGTGCCCAGAGACATCAATATCAATAAACTTTTGCAGAGATTTAACATACTCTTCTCTCAAACTTTTCGTCTTACAATGACTAACATACCATAGAGCTAATCCTTTCTTCTTCTTTAACACACCCTTTGGTAACTTGTAAGGCTTACTGCGAGGAACACATTCTCCATAGAGAATGGGAATGTCTGAACCGCTTCTGTAGGATGCTGTTAGGTTGAAAGTATCATCTTTAACACTGGTTGGATGAAGGTAATCTAACCACTCGTGATTGTAGAGTATCCAATACTGGTGAGGGTGGTGAATGGCAGGCTTATCAGAAGTTGTTGCAGCTAAGTCAAACAGCACAGCATCACTCTCATTCAAGCTAGATTTATCGTAAGTGAAGAAACAAGATGAGGCAGGACAAACTTTTCTGTGGCTGTGAGTCATCATATTTTTCCACCATACGTCATGCTTGTGATATTTGGTCCAGAACAGTATTGTGATGTTGGCTTTTCTTGTAGGTTCTACAATTGTGCTTGTTTCCCAGGTCGATCTCATTGACCGAATCAGCCTGATAACATTGCTGTCTTCATGAAGGGCGTCTGGAGGTACATCAGAAAACAAAACCAAGAGCACCAAAAACGATAATGAAATTGCGACCAAAAAAGCAAAACATCTCTGCAACTGCGCCATATTTGTCAGATCTGAAACAACAAACGATTATTGTAGGATTAAATAGATAGGAACATTAAAGTTTTGTAATATTATTTACAGAGGCTGGCAGTGCTCTCCAAGATGTAATAATTAAAGATACTTATACATGTTATAGGTTGAATAGGAAACGACCCACTATGTAGTAATCTACCCTGGCAAATTGGCGGATGCATTACCAATAACCCCGGTAGTTATTCCGTGGTATATAAATTCGGTTAAACTTGTACATCAATTTAATTCAAAGAACATTTTTGGTCACAATTATATGAAAAATAACATACAGTAACAAGGTAACATTATAAACACAAAATAAGTGAAATATTGTAACGTACCAAGTGACAAAGAGGACAGATAAGAACAACCTCAAAAAGGTACATGTTTTAAATTATAAAAAAAAGTAAATAAACAAACAATAATAAATATGCCAGAGAATATGAATTTGTAGCACAAATTGTTTACACTTCATTCAAGAAAATTGTTTTTAAATCTGATTATGTAAATGGAACAGTTTGTAAAACATGTAAACATTTGTCAAACAGTAAAGCATCGTAGCACCTGATTTTTTTAACACCGGATGTTTGAACGGCATATGCCCTACAGTTCTTTGTTATATGTAATTTATGCTGTTGGCGTGTGTCATGACTATGAACATCAACATTCCGATTTAAATAATCGTTGAACACATTTGGTAAATCGCATGCGTATACTGTAACATAAATAGTAACCAGGTAATACCTTTCCGTCCATATAACTGATAAAAATGTAAAAATGTAAATACGGAAAAACTGGTGCAGTGTGAGAGTTCTGTGAGGCAAAGACTTGATTATCCTTATCATCCCTCATTATGATAGGTTCTCATGAACTAAAACTCCTTAAAATTGAGTATAAGTAACACGTTATACTATTTGCCCATTTTTATTTTAATATATATCGTTGAAAATACGTTGACGTTGTTAGTTATAAATCAGGCACAAGTTTAGGTAGTTTATTATTCATTATACTTGTTAACAGTTTCACATCTTTTACAATAGTAAAAACATTTGTATCATCTGCAAATAATAGTTTGAAGAGTACTTGTAATACAGTATACATCGTCGCCTCGGAGCTAAAGGATCCTATCTGACACTCGTTAGAGTGGCAGATAGGATCCTTTAGCTCCGAGGCGACGACATGTCGTTGCCGTATGTAAATTCAAATTGGTGCTTATGTAACAGATTGAAATAGTTTAAGAAAGAAAATATTCTGCTGTGCATTGTACGTTCATTTTCTTGGGGAAAAGAAAAACAAAACTGACCCGGGTTTCTTTGATGGTATCTGGTATAAATGCTATTTTTGTAGCCACATTATAGAAAATATTAAAATGTTCAGCGATATCTTTATCATCAGATATGTTCCTATCACCCACTATCAATTTCTATTACTAGGCGTGTGTTTACGTTTATTTATAATTTCATTGATAATTTTTCCCATTCAAGTTATTCTTATTTTCTGTCAATATAGTTGGCATTCACTACATGACAGCTTATTGTTCTAAACAACATTATATGTACCGGTCTTTGAATTAACTAATATTCTTCTTTATCAACATGCGTGTAGTAATAATATGACGTTTTGTCACGCGAGTTGGTTTAGTTATTAGTGGATATATGTATCTGTTACTAGTTAATATTCAGCACATTATCTAAGAGTATGCTGTTTAAGTGCTTAATGCTATGTTTGGTAGTATTGCAGTTAAAAGAGTTATTTATGGCATCAACATTTTGGACCAAGTTTTGTATTCTATCCCGAACAATGAAAGAGCCAGCAAACACGTGACGTTGGCCCAATGTTGGGCTGACGTTAGCTCATCTTTTACGACTCTGGCCTAACATCAACTCAACATTGGGCCAACGCCTCGAGTTTGCTGGGGAGTGGAACAGTCTGTTATATAACAAGATTAGCTAATCCACCGCCCTCATTAAATTATCATTTATAAAATAAGAGGTACAACACCATATTGGGGACCCCATTTTCTACTCATGTCAATCGCAGCTGGCAATTATATCAGCAATAACATCTGCAAATAAAAGACAAATGACAGAGAAGAATACAGCATTTGAACAGTACCGAAATCGTTGATAAACAATATGCCAGGTGACTTCAGCTCCCACTAAAGATATCTAGCCCCTTAAATTATTGCCTTCATATTGGTGATTTATTATCTCTTAAAGGCAATTTCCCCTCAGCACACAACGGTTGGCTATTCATTGGTAAAGTTCATGACCCATCACTCAGGTATGTCGTCTATTGTGAATTCTCTCTTTATTTATAATATGCTACACAGCCAACATGAGACGTTGGCCGAACGTTTGAATATTATGGGGCCAACAGCGTAGACGGTGGGCCGACAATAATTCAGCGTTGAGCCAACGTCTCATGTTTGCCGGGATAGTACAGTCGGAGTAAATACTCTGCTTTCATCTAGTTCAACTGTTTTACTCTTATTATTTCAGGTTAGCCAAGGTGTTGTATTGTGAGGTTTCCTGCGCGCCATAGATCAGTTCACATGGTTATACCAGTTTTGAGCCCAACAAATGTATCTTAACCCTTTAACCGCCAAATTATTCAATCTGAATTTTCACCCACTTATTCAGATTTGACAAAATGGAAGTCAACTGTTTTCAAATATTGCTGATTGATGTCACATTTTATCTTTAACATGTTTAAAAGGTGGTATTTAATGTGCTAATAAAAAATGAAAACCCGAATATATGCGGCACCAGCGGTTAAAGGGTTAACCATTATAAAATATTCATGAGCACCAAATGGCACACTGGTAAAAGATTCGTTGGTCTACACATGACTGAAATCTGCATGAAACCAGTCACATGTCTGCGTACAAGTAACACAAGTTGGGTCATGGTGCTCAAATGCATATTCATTAAAGTATGCACCTTTAATCAGTCACTCTGTCTAAATTAAATTGCTGCCCACTTCAAGTTGTGGCTTGCTACTGCGACCCAAAATGTCAAGTGGATTAAAATACTCATAATTGTTCAGTTTGAAACCTAAAATTGTATTTGTTGTTGATTAAACTTACATTCTCTCACAGATATCATTATTTGGTGTCCTCATATCAATATTAAAAATAATAGTAGCAATTGGCGCTCATAGTTTTAGAATTACATGTATGTAATAATACCTAAAAGTCATGCACGGCGGACAGCTGGAGGGAAGCCATATACCAATGTCTTTATGATATTATGGTATGTGCAATTGAGCGAGACGACTTGGCTCCTGTGAACTGGTTTGGGAGCATGCTCCAGGGATAAGGTCGTCGCCTCGGAGCTAAAGGATCCTATCTGCCACTCTAACGAGTGTCAGATAGGATCCTTTAGCTCCGAGGCGACGAGATATATGGTCACACCTGCATGTCTAATATAAAACAGGCGATATTTGCATGATTTACGAGGATAATTTATCGGTTCTCTAAGGCGACATTGTTACCAGTTATTGTATTCTGTTTACTGACGTTGCAAAGTACTAGAGGAATTGTTATTAGTCTCATCTGACAAGACATTATTCATTTTATTAACTCTTTGACTTCCAGGCCGGAGTGCATGCCAGGATCCAGATATACTGGTGTAGGAGTTCTATTTTTCGTCATTTGAAGCTGGAATTGCTAACGCAATTTCCAGCTTCAAATGACGAAAAATACATAAATGTAGTATATATTTGACGAAAATTTGTGTCATATTATGGTTACGTTCATTGACGAATGACGACGGAAATTTCCGTCATGTATGGTAGTGAAAAGGTTAACTCTTACAACGCCGAATTATTCCTGATTAAACCATGGAGAATAAAGTTTGTTTTTTTTTTTATATTTTAATACCTATGTCATGGGTCTACAGCCATTAGAAATTTTTTAATTTAAGTGCGGGGATCGTATTTATACGTCAGATTCTGATGTATAAAGACGGTCCCCGCGCTAAAGAGGTTAATTTACACATTACAAGTAATGACTGCAAAGCTTTATTTCGATAGCGATTATTCATGCTGGCTTCTTATTTTATAAAAATACTCTGTAACCAATTACATCACACTCCCGGACCGCCAAAGCTGCATGCAGTAGGGCCTAATATTCACAGCAATCAAACCTCTTATGATAAATATCTCATAATGTAGCCAGGACAATAATGTTGTATGTCAGATAATTCGCCAGGATACGTGATTGTTATCTCATGTGTGGCTCAATACAAACTGAAACAAATCCTTAGCACATTGTATTTTGTGGCAATTATTCGATTGCTTAAGATAATATAGGATGTGTTACCACAGTGAATGAGCGAATGGGTTTTAACGTTAAGGCACGGCTCCACCGGACGCCGCGCCGCGCCGCGCCGCGCGTTAAAAAAAGATAAACAGTACCGTTTATCATAGCAGGGGCTACACTGCAAGCTGCGCCGCGCTGCGCCGCGCCGCAAAATCAAAGCTGGGAAAAGTTCATCTTTCACGGCGTTGCTCTGTGGTCTATCACAATAGCCAGAAGTGTCGCAAAAAACCTCCCTCCATGCATAATCAGCATAAAAAAACCCAGGATTTTCACGCGCCGCGCTGCTCTTGGTGGGGCCACGTTTGCTGAATTTTGCGGCGCCACGCGGCGTTTGGTAACTGCTGGCTTTACAAGTAGCTACTGCATTCCGGCTTTGCACGGCACTACGTACAGGTATTTTAACATGTACACCGCCCTAATATATGGATCCACCTCAACAATGAAATCGATGTACTGTGTTTCTCATAATTTTGGACAGTGTTTTCATAACACATTGTGTTATGTCTTCGTCGCGTTTTGTTCACTTTTCGCCACATTTAGTGTGTGAATAACACCACCAACTCTCATAAACAAACAAGTCAGAGGCCACGGGGATTGGACGTTACTTATCCAGTGAGAAAATTCCGCAAGCATGTAGCTAGCCTTAGCTAATGCCAGCAACTATCAAAGACATATTAGAAGAGTCTTCGGCTGCAGCAGGGGTGCTGTACAAAAAACTTTTAAATGATACAGAAAAACGGCATTATTTAAAGAATAGCCAGCCTGGTAGGGGCACCCCCGTGTCACAATTGCTCGTGAGGAACGCACCATGGTACGTAACTTTCGTTCCCGTCCCCGTACTACTGCACGAGAAGTACAGACATTATGCGTAGGGATCATGGTATCGTTATCAGTCTTTCCTCGGCCAGGCTGAAGTTAGATTTTCATCTTTATTTTTTTATTTTTTGTAATCCACAGAATTTTAACACAATGAAAACGAAGAGTTAGAAAGCCTTTGCTATAACATATTTGTTTTTTGACTTGACATATGCACTACCAAAGTCTTAAGAAAAACCTCAGACAATCTGTACAGAACATCTGTGGAGATGTGAACCACGCGTACATATTGCAGCAGGACAATGCACCACCTCATAGATCAGCAGCTACGACGCAGTGGTTTGAAGACCAGGGGATCCAGGTTATTCACTAACCTCCAAGTAGTCCAGATATGAATCGTATAGAGCCTATCTGGGCCTATGTGACGAGAGAACAACTTTTAAATAGCTACGGGTGAGGGTCCACCAGATATGGAATGAAATACCAAAGGATTCCCTGGAACGACTATGGCCTATATGACTGGACGGTCTGTCGTGTCGACGCCTTGATAAGAGCAAGAAGTTATTCAATCAAATTTTAAATGTTCAGTAAATTATCTCTTTCACAGATACATTTTTGGTACATTTTTGTGCAGCAGTGGTTTGAAAACAATCATGGTGGTTATTTTTACAGTGAATGATAAAAAAGTGACATAAATGTTTCGGAATTATTTTTGTTAATTTTTGTTAATTTTACTCGGGAGGATAGTTTTAGATTTTCACACATTATTTCTACATTTTCCACCACAATGCCATGCCCAGAGAGTTTTCAAAAAAATGATTAAAATATACTTTTTTACTGCCATGTTTTGCTGACCAATTTTTTTGCAAAAAATGATACGTTCCCCATATTTTCTTGCACACTATGTTAACGGATACCGATCACATACTGTTGCCAATTTCAGGCGAATAGATTCATAATTCACAGAGTAAATTAAACTTGATCACAGACTATTTGCAACTGCAGTGTGCATAATGGGTGTGGTGGATTTTTGCGGGTGGTGTATGCATCCTCTCTCTCAACTGGCTGTGATGGGTGATGTGACAGATCGATTGAGCGACTCCCTACTTAACTCTTAACCCTTTAAGCCCTCACGATGCATTGAAGCATCATTTTACATGCCTGAAAACAGACTTAGTTTTCCCACAACCAAGGTTTTCAGAACGGATATTTCCATGAAACTGGTTTACAAATACATCGCAATTTTCTTTAATTTTCAAACCACATCAAATCATCTTTATCCACTACAAGTCGAGGATTGCGGCAGCAATTCGCGGCTTTCAGTGGATGAAGATGACAATGGAAAATTCAGGCCTGAAAGGGTTAAAGCGTTTTATTATTTTTCTGTAAATCCTGGAAATCAAAGGGTTTTTTTAATTTGAAATCACCATAAATGTTTTAGTTTATTGGTCTACGGCCATTATTGATATTATAGATATTTAATTTTTACAGTGCGGGGATCGACTTTAGACGTCAGATTCTGACGTCTCATGTCGACCTCTGCGCTGTAAGGGTTAATCAGACTGCTCCTGGCCCGAGTCATGTATAATATCGTCTAAAAAACTAAACAATTATTTTATTTTTTAAAAATAACAAAGCGGCTTGATGTTGACGCTGAATATCTAAGCCATTACGTTACTCCATATTTTGCAGCTTAGGAATATTTTATCGCGAGCGTATTACACACTGAAGGGCGGGGGCCCTAGGGTAGTGGTTAGCACCGCTGCCTTTCACGCCAGAATTCGGGGTTCGGTTCCCGGTCTCGGCGGTTTGAAAGAAACAAAATTGTTTCTTCCCCATCCACGTGTGAAAGTTAGTATTGTGGGGAGCCTCCGTGACCAAGAGGTAGCGTGCTCGGTCTCAGACCGCCAGGGCTCGAATTTCGAATCCTGTGTCTGGAGGACAGTGTCATCTCAATCATCTCACCATCCTCAGGAGGTTCTCCTGGCCCAGTTTAGCCTATATGTGCACAAAGGTGGCCTAAAGCCCGACTCATTTCATTTCATTACACACTGAAAGTTGATATTTTCCCTTCATTTAAAGCTAAGAAGTACGACAGCAATAATTGTGCCTTCAACTGAAAAAAAACTGCACCACAACAATAAAACAAGCGACGTAAATGATTTCATCTGCGCATTCTCCTGACTTATCGTCGCCACGGAGCTAAAGGATCCTATCTGCCACTCTGACGAGTGTCAGATAGGATCCTTCAGCTCCGAGGCGACGTTATGTATATCCCTATACAGCCGTAGTGAATCTCCTTGTATGGATTGAGCAAAAGAGTCATGTATAGCTTCATTTGAATCATTGAACCTCACCTAAATTGAACTGATTTAAACGTACCTTTATGCAAAATCCAATCGCACAATTCCTATCGGATCAAGAAGCACAAACTATGGTATAATAAGAGCCTCGAATAAGTTGTCATACATTGAGCAGACGACTGACATCCAGATCAGCGAACGAATACGAGTAACATACGATGATTTTAGGCCCCGATGATTTCATGACGTTCATACGCTGGCGTCCGACTAAAGTCAACTCCAGGTATTTAATGGTGCCGCTTCTTAGAAGTTGGCCCCGGCCCCACATGGACCTGTGACCCCTCATGTTAAATGGAATAATCCTGCTCATTGTGTATTTAGCAATAAAGGATGGACGTGCATGGTGCATGGTGCACACATTTTTACCAACGCTATTAAAGTACTCTTTTTCACAAAATCTGATAAATACTGATAAATGCTGACATAATAATATTAATATATTTTCGTATCAAACCGGACGTGGATCTGTTTTAGAAATTACCGCAATATAGGCTTTAAAGCTTATGCAATAAATCCACAGCTACCGTTGAGATTTTCGTGGAGACGAGCCTACAATATGTACAACGTAATGGCGTACCTCAACCAGACCAGACGTTAAAACACTGTTGTTGTAATTCTGTACTAACGTCGCAGACGGTCGCCCGGCATTAAACATTCATTCATTCCACTTGTTCTCTGGCTTTCAACCAGTGAACATCTTACCAACCCGTGGGGGCTCTGGTAAATCCGAGTTTTGACGGGCTGTCAAAATACGAAATTGGCATAAAGCTATACATTGCAATATACGCAATCTGATCAGGGATTATCAATCAATCTCAGAGATTTAAAAACGGTGACGGCATACAGCATCAACACCCTACAGGGGCTCTGTTGTTGCTGTTTAAATCGCTAGATAGAGGCAATAATCGCTTTTAGTAGATCAGCATTACCAAATTAGATACATTATACTATCTAAGCGTGCTACCTGTGTTGTACAGCTTGTCTGTACACAGGTACACTTTTCACACCTATTAGTGAGCGACGCGTCATCACTCTCCTGAGTGTGACTGACAGCTTACACATCCCACTACATACTGTACAGTATAGTACAGTAATACGGGACAATTAAATTATCAAAATTCTTCTAAATTCTTTTTAACCTTGCCGCTAGCATGCCTAGTGGCAAGGTAACTGCTGGGGATGGGTCCCGCCCTTCTAAGGGCGTGCAGGGCGGCACTACCAAGAGTAGTACCGCCCTCAAGAGACTCCTGAAGGAGATCAACGGACTCTCGTCCGTTGACAAAAAAGAGCTGGCAACAACTCTAATGGGATTAGCCCTGATAGAGGACGAGCAGCGTGAAAAAAGTCTTAGGACTGTCAGCAAGCCAGGTAAGTCTGCACCTAAGGGAGCCAATGGGGGGGCCATTCCAAAGAAGAAGTCATTTGCGGGAGCACTCTCGGGTGCAAATAAGGGTGTTGAAACTCCACCCAAAGGTAATAGTGGTAGGTACGAGTGTTTAACAGAGTCACCAGTACAGATGACTCCGAGGAAGTCAACAGCCAAGAGGAGGCTGTCCGACGGCCGGCCACAGGTACTTAGACCTGTTGACCAGGCCCAGATAGGTCACAGGTCGTCGCAGCTAACGACCTTGGTAAGAGTTGCCGAGGCAGAGCTAAGTTTAGGGGGCTCACCAGCGAAGAAACAAAGGACGGCATCTCCAGTGCAGAAGACGCCTGAGAAGAGAGAAGAGATGGAGACCGTCGTTTCTCCACCTGAAGAAGTTCTGGCCACCCCCCTTCCGGAAACAGAAGAAGGTGAAATCCTGTCCGACGGAGAGCGCTCTGACTGGACAACTATTCCAACCTCCAGGGAGGAAAGAGAGAGGAAAGAAGCTAAGAAACAAAAGAAGAAAGAAGAGATGAAGCGTCGCGACGCCGCTCAGCAGCCCCCTGCAGCAACAGGAAATAAGAAGACTGAAGTAAAGAAGAATGAAGAAAAGAAGAGGAAGACAGCTGTTCAGCCAATCGTCGGCGTGAAACTGCCCAGTTCGGTCAATGGACCAAACCACCTAACTTTCATGGTGTAAACGTATGGGAGTAAAGGTAAGTGAGACCAGGAGGACCATGGGAAAAGACCTACTCATCTTCCCTGAGACAGAAGAGGACTCAAAGAAGATCTACGAGTCCATGAAAAGAGAAGACAGCGGCCTCATGGGGACCTCAGCTGTCTTCAGACCACCTAGAAGTTCTACCGAGGCCAAGGTAGAAGACGCCCTCAGCGTGGTAGTGAAAGACGTGGACACCACAATAGGAGAGGAAGATATTGAGAAAGCCATCCTAGAGAAACAAGGTCTGAAGGTGAAGGTCATCCGATTCATCAACAGGACCTCAGGACGTGGCATCCCGAAAGTGAAGGTCACTTTCGAGAAGAAGGAAGAGATGGAGGCAGCGATCAGCAACAGCCGTCTCTTCATCGGAACTCGCTCCTGCAGGACGGAGGAGTACAAGAAGAAGAACAGAATCCTGCAGTGCTACAGGTGCCAGAGATTCGGCCACGCCCAGGACTCCTGCAAGGCAAGAGACATCAGATGCGGTAAGTGCGCTGGGGCCCACAGGAGACAGGACTGCACGGCCAGAGCAAGCTACTGCGCCAACTGCACAGGAGATCACCTGGCATCTGACGGGAGATGCCCTAGAGCAATAGAGGTGAAAAGGAAGATCGCTGAGAAAAGAGAAGGCCAGCGACATCGCAGCACCCAGGAAGTCACCAGGAGAGCCCAGCCAACTCAGCACCGAGAGCACCAACGTCAGGGTGAACGCGCCGATCAGCCCAAGAAGGCCACAGGAGGTGAGAGTGAGTTACCACTAATTAGATTAGCAGATAGCGACTTAACCCGTCTTGCCCTTCTCTTTTCAGCCCACACGGTCCTGTACAGCAGAACGATCCACAGGAACGAAGGAAAGTTGGAGTGGGATGACATACCCCACCTAGCCAGCAAAGCAGTCGGTTGGGCCTTCAGGAAAGACATCTCCCCACTGATTATCAGAGACTACCTATCCCAACTTCCTGAGAACTTGTAAGTACAACCTAAATCTAAAGTAGAAAAAGTAGGGCCGTTTTTACTAGGTCTAGTACAGTACAGTACTCACCAGTAAAAACCTAACTAAAGTAGGAAAAACTAAAGTAGGGCTAAGTACAGTACAGTACTTATAAAATATGGATAACAGTTTACCACCAACTAAAAACGTTCAAATTATTCATGCTAACATTAACGGACTATATAAAAGAAAGACTGAACTAATTAACTATTTAAATGAATATAAACCACATTTTGTGACTTTAAATGAAACTAGACTTAGAGAGCAAACTAGAATCAGAATTCCAAATTATAACATTATCAGAAAAGATAGAAATATAATTTATCCTAATGGGCGCCTGCAGCATGCAGCAGGCGGTGTAGCTATTTTAATTAGAAAAGATATCAAATTTAATGAAATAGATACTTCAGATTTTAACGAAGAATTTTTGGCAATAAACTTCAAATCACAAGGTAAGACAGTGGCATTAGCAACTATTTATAACCCGCCAGATATTAAACCAAACATAGAGAATTTCAGGCATATAACTAATTCATATCCACTTTCAATTCTTATTGGAGATTTCAATTGTAAGCATACTTTTTTCGGATGTAAAGTAGGAAATACTAACGGAGACATTCTATTTAACATAATTGAAGAATTAGACTTACTAATAACTAACGACAGCACTGCAACTTATAGACCAGGGACGTCCTCTGGCGGCGATCTACTAGATCTAGCGCTAGTTAGCCGCCAGATGGCGTCACGCATCCAATCATGTGATGTAGGCGATGACATTGGTTCAGATCATTTGCCAGTTCATTTAACTTTGGCTTCACCTCAAATTCAAAAACAATTTCAGAGAGAAATTCTACAATATGAAAAAACAGATTGGAACAGGTTTAATAAAGAAATAATAAATAACTTAGATAGACTCGAACCTGAAACACCAGAGGAACTAGACTTAGCTAACGAAAAAATAAGCAATATAATTAAAGAAGGGCTAAATAAAGCGTGTCCTAAAGCAAAACGTAAAGATAAAGCACTTTTTATCTCAAATGAAACAATGAAATTAATTAAATTAAAGAGACAAATTAGACGCTTAGCTAGAAATACGCAAAAAGCAGAGGATAAAACTCTATATAATCAATTAAACAACTTAGTAAGTAAACAAGTAAACAAAGATAGAGAAGAATTTTGGAATCAGCAAACTAAAAAACTAGACGAAACTAAAGACTCTAAAGAATTTTGGAAAACTATCAATAGTATTAATGGTAAGAAATCAGGCGGCGGATCCAAGCCAATAATTAAAGAAAATGGTAATTTAACTCAAAACGACTTAGAAAAAGCAACCACGTTCGCTGAATCTTTAGGCAAAATTCATAATACTCACACAGGTGAAATTTTTGATGATGAATTTAAAAATTTAATAGATAAAGCTATAAATGAAAAATCGCAGCTTTTTTCAACTCTAAAAGAAAATAAAGTAGAAGATGGCGACGATAGTATACTACTCAGGGATATCTCGATTCAAGAAATAAAACTACAATTAGATAGGACCAAAGGTAGGTCTGCTCCAGGAGCAGACGGAATTAAATACACTATAATTAAAAAATGTCCAGAAATAGTATTTGAGAATTTAAAAACTATGTACAATCAGTGCTTAAAAATAGGGTATTTTCCAAGTAAATGGAAGGAAGCTCAAGGAATTATGCTCCCAAAGCCTAAAAAAGACAATAAAATTCCAACTAACTATAGACCAATCAGTTTATTAAGTTGCATAGGCAAACTTTTTGAAAAAATAATTGCTCATAGAATGCGCAGTAAATTAGAAGAAGAAAATTTCTTTAATAAATGGCAAATAGGCTATAGAAATAAAAGATGTGCTATGGAACACATTCTCAGACTAGCTGATGATGCGCACATAGCACATAGCCGTCACCATAAAGGAGCTGCAATCTTTATAGATGTAGAAAAAGCTTTTGACTCCGTATGGCACAACGGACTAAGATATAAATTAATGAATACAAATTTACCAGATAAAATAGTAAGATTAATGTCTTCATTTATAACTGACAGGAAAATTTCAGTCAAAATAAATAATGAGACTTCAGACAAAATTTCACTTAATGCCGGCACACCTCAGGGCTCGGTTCTCAGCCCACTTCTATTCCTAATCTATGTAAATGATATTCCAATAGATCCCTTCAGTAATACAGTAGGGGTCTCTCAGTTCGCAGACGACCTGGGATTTTGGACTTTTGCTAAAAGTGAAAAAACAATTAAATATAGGCTAGCCAAAGTTTTATCAGACCTAGAAGCATGGTGCTCCAAGTGGAGAATAAAACTAAATGCTAAGAAAACGCAGCTTATAATGCTTAAAACTAAGAAAAATATAGAACTAGAACTTTTTGGCGAAAAACTCACTGCAGTACAGCAAGCAAAATTGCTAGGAGTAACTTTAGATAAGAAACTTACTTTTAATGCTCATATAGATGAGAACGCTAAGAAAGGAAGGCAACGCCTTGGTCTGCTCAAACTCCTGAGCGGCTCAAAGTGGGGCTGTAAACCCAAAACACTAATGAGACTATATAAAAGTTATATACGTCCAGTATTAGAATACGGCGCTCCAGTAATTTTAGGAGCGTCAGAAGCGTATATCAAGAAACTTCAAATCATTCAAAATAAGGCCATCAGAATAGCCTACAAATTGGATCCACTTTCGCACACTGAAGATATTCATAAAATTGCTAAGATCGATCTGATCAAAGATCGATTCCAAATTTTAACGTATAAATTCATAGATTCGCTCAAAGAGCATTCAGATCTTTTCAAACTTCAAAATGAATTAAGAGCTTCAAGAATTAAAAGAGGGCATAAAACACATTTGGACAAATTAATATCAGAATATGCCGAAATTTATGATGAAAATTGAGACTGCTGTGTGAATGCGGCTAGAGTTGTGTCAATGCCGGCCCGGCGTCAACAGCGTTGGGCCGACATTGACGCAACACTGGCGGCGTTGGCAGCATGCGTGAGTGACAGAAACACCGAAGTGCTTTCACAGTGTGGCTACCGCGGTGCCAATATCGGTCCAGCGCTAACAACGCTGAGCCGGCATTGGCGCGACGCTAGCGGCGCTGACAAGCACTCGTGAGTGTGATAACAGCGTTGACGCGTTGACGGGCCAACACCTACGGCGTTGGTCAGCCACCGCGTCACGATAACAACAGACGTCACAGTCTGTTGTCACTCACCACATGTCACCGCAGGGGGTGATAATCAACATAATTGTCACCCCCCGCGAAGACTGTCATGGTGAGTGAAAGCAAGGGTTTAAATCCCCTGGTGGCTCTGAAAAGAGAACAAGCGAACTTTCTTAATTTCACAATTAAGATGACACGCTTCTAGGAATTTTCTAATTCTCAAATTATCAACTTTAGACACCTTTTAGACCATTCCACCCAAATTCAATGAAATTCCATAACTCTGGCGTTCTTTCTCAGGGTATGCGGGAGTATGGCGATGGCACACAGACAGTCAGGCAAACAACACGAGGTAAATTGATCACATTTGATCCAAAATTCAGAACGCAATTTTAAGTATGTCAAACATACTAAGTGAACTTAAGTGTACACGAGAGGCATAGGTTTAATAAAAGAAATGTCTCAAATGTTCATTTAAAGGATCTGTCAAAACTAACACTTTATCGGCCTTTTCCATCCAGATTTCAAGAGTTAAGACACGAGATATAGGGTAGCTACCGGCTGATTCAACACCTCATTTAGACCACCGCGACCCTCTGTTCGCCGAGGGCGCATCAAAATTAATTAAATTCTAAAATGCTTCTGTGTCCAGGTTCCTTGCCTCCCTTGCCAACCAGACATTCTCTAATGAGTATTATATACTAATGAAATATTTGGATAGGCTAAGAGAAAGCTTTTCATACAAGCTTCGAATGCCTTAATCCCACTCTCAGCACCCTTCGGGTGCTAGGGTTCACTCAGCCGGCATTAAACATGAATGGTAAACCAGCATAGGGGTCAATGTCTCATGTTTGCTGGGCTTTTTGGTTAAACGTTGGGTTAATGTTGGATGATTGCTTATATTTCAACCAGCAATAAAGTATTTTATTAGCTCTGACCGGCCTACGACGCGGAAATGAATACAGCAGAAGTACGGCAACGGACAAAAACAATGCTCAGCTCGACATTAAATTGTACGTCACCGACTTTACTTTTATTGTATGCGTCTTCACCACCACTTTTTTCGCAAATGTTCAATAGGCTGCCGCCATTATTAAACTTGAAGTTATCGCGCCCACAAGGTCAAATTTTTTACGTAAAATGCATAAACAATAAATCAGCCATTTTTTCAGCCATTATCAAACTTGTCCGAGAACTGCTTCTTAGTACACATGCAACATGCATAAAAAGTTTGAACAGGATACATAAAAAACTTTTCAAGTTATCGCGCCCATAAGGTCAAATTATTGACGTAAAATGCGAAAAATCGCAATAAATCGTGTTTTTTTCAGCTATTATTGAATTGTCCGAGAACTGATCATTTTGTGACATGCATAACAAATTTAGGAAGGATACATGAAAAATATTTCAAGTTATTGTGCCCACAAGTAAATGTTAACGCCGACGCCAACACCGAAGCTGACGACGCCGAACTTATATTGCAATAGCCCACCTTTTTTCAATTAATATTAAAAGGTGGGCTGAAAACGGCCGAAATCAGCCAAAATATGGTCTAGAATCATTTTGGGCCTAAGATTTCAAAATTTTCTCCTCTATATGAGTGCCAGCTGTTGTGTGTATAAATTCAGGCAAAAATCGCCCCTACCCCCCCCCCCCCGACCGTCTGCCAATTCCTGGATCTGCCACTGGTAATTAAAACTTTCTGTGTCGGCTACAACTGTACAATGGCAGTGGTTTTTCACTCTCGCGCTCTATTAGACCTCCGTTCAGGCCCGCCTAACCTGCTAACTTTGCTCAACGTTGCGGCTAAAACATAAGCAGATTCCGACTTATATCCAGATATCTGATTGGCCAAATTCTTTGTTAAAGGGCATCTTTTTCTGATCACCGATACTACATAATGGCCATCGGATTGATCGAGGTATCACCTACCTTCAGTGCGGAAGGTGTACAGTATAACTGTTATATGTCCTCGCACATAAGCCCAATATGATAATCACGCCGCGGGGAGCAATTCATATAGATTTTTTTTCAGTGAAAAGGCAAAGCTACATTAAAATATCACGTAGGCCGATATCTAGCTACTGATGTAATAAATACAAGGAAGCCACCACGCTTACCATCAGGGACAAAAATACCGGAAAGAAGCCCTGTGGCAATTCTTTATTAAATACAACACACAACCCGTGTACATCATTGAGGTAGGCTTGAACATATTAATCTACTATGTTTTTGTAAACTTAAAAAGAAAAAAATGCAAAGTTTAGTCAAGCTTACTCGCTTCGCTGTGATATCCATATTATAGCTATCCCTATTCTTACGTTGAAATGACAGATACACTATACATGTAATATATTTTATTAATTTTGTTCATTTTGCTGCGACCACACCACTCGATCCCCCCTCCCACTCCTCTGCCATCCTCATGTCTGCGTATTAGACCAAATCCCTGCAGGCGCGCATGCGATGAGCATCAATCGTCATTGGCGAGAGCTGTGTGCACCCTGCGAGCTGAGTGAACCCTAGCACCCGAAGGGTGCTGAAAGTGGGATTAAGGCATTCGAAGCTGGTATGAAAGCTATCTCTTAGCCTATCCAAATATTTCATTAGTATATAATACTCATTGGAAAATGTCTGGTTGGCAAGGGAGGCAAGGAACCTGGAAACAGAAGCATTTTAGAATTTAATTAATTTTGATGCGCCCTCGGCGAACAGAGAGTCGCGGTGGTCTAAATGAGGTGTTGAATCAGCCGGTAGCTACCCTATATATCGTGTCTTAACTCTTGAAATCTGGATGGAAAAGGCCGATAAAGTTTTAATTTTGACAGATCCTTTAAATGAACATTTGAGACATTTCTTTTATTAAACCTATCCCTCTCGTGTACACTTAAGTTCACTTAGTATGTTTGACATACTTAAAAATGCGTTCTGAATTTTGAATCAAATGTGATCAATTTACCTCGTGTTGTTTGCCTGACACAATTGTCAGGACTATTCCATTTAGCAGGGGGTGTGAGGTCCCTGTTGTTGACCCAGAGTCTATTGTGTGCTTTGCACGACTAGGACGCTATTATTGGACGTGGATGTGCTCAGTAGTAGTATTTTTTTATTGGGGTGTCACACCATGCAACAGCAAACAAATCCATACAAGAAAAGGGGTGACCTCTGCCTTACGAGATTTAATAATTACAAAATATCGCAAAGAAAATGTAATTTTCTTGATATTTAAAAAAAATAATTGTTATTATTTTATATGCATAATTGTGGCGATACAGCCCTGACGATTGTTAACCGTGACCTTTTTTTGAAAATTGTTTTATAAACGGTAATTGTTTTCCCGCTCTCTAGCAATGATCAGGTCTTGGTGTAGGCCCCTATTTGTAATCACAAAGGTGTATGTTTATTAGCAACGTCAATAATATTATGCATGATTTATTGATAAGCTCAGTAAACTATTTTCTTAGAACCTTTTGGAAGATTAGCTAGATAGTTATATGTATATGTCGGATTGTTATATGTACTCTTTTTCATGAGGTTCCCCTCTCAAGTGATTCTACGTGGTCGGACAAGTGTATTCTGCTGTAACAACAATAAATGCCCATGGTAACCCTTTAACCGCCGGTGTCGCATATATTCGGGTTTTCATTTTTTATAAGCACATTAAGTACCACCTTTCAAGCATGTTAAAAAAATAGAATATGACATCAATCAGCAATATCTGAAAACAGTTGCCCTCCATTTTGTCAAATCTGAAGAATTTTCACTCACTTGAAGTTGTGAATCGCGTCAGCGAGACACAACTTCAAGTGGGTGAAAATTCAGATTGAATAATTTGGCGGTTAAAGGGTTAATTATCTTCCCTGCAACAAGGCTTGACTCCGCAAGACCTTCCTCGCGGAGTTAAACCTTGCTGTAGGAAAGATGATATTAATCACCGGAGGGCGTAGCAGTCATAGAAGGCATGCTTCAATTAGAAATTTTGAATAGAACATGCGCATGTTCATATTAGATAGATCAGACAGGGAAAACCCTCTAGCAGGCTGACTTTGATCCGGCTTGATTGAAGGATAAGATGAGTTATTACTATCCGGAAACCTCTCAGAAGTCATATTTCAGGAACAAGCTCAGTTTCCTCCCCCAGGTCACGTTGTCTTAGCATTGAATCAGCCTCGCTGATGTTGACCGATCGTCAAATGAGACGACCTGGTTTTCCATACTAAGGAGGGTTCCTGGTATTACATATTTGCACTGATTTCACACATATCATATTAAAACTAATTTAACAAAATGTTTAGGTTAGATTTGCCAGTCAATTATTTGGGCTACAATACGATTATTTACACTTGGTTCAATAAATGATTGACACTCATAAAGATATTTTCGGAATCTTGCCATTTTCGGCCAAACGCGACACAGGCTTGATGGGGAATTTTTGGAGGGCAATATATAATATAAATAAAAAAATATAATCGGGCAAATTTCAAGGCAGCTCTGAAACCCAAATATCTACCCCAAACCCCCAAATGACTAGTCTACTCTTTAAACCTTTAAAATAAATGTTTGAACAGCAAGATTTCGAATATGTTTAGTCTAAAATTACACATATGAGTAATTTTCACTCACCTGAAGTTGTGGATCTCGGTAGTGAGACACAGCTTCAATTGAATAAACATTTAATAAGATAACTTTGCGTTGTAAAGGGTCAGCAAGGTGACGTCAATATCAGGATATATCCCCTATTATTAATACTGGTAACCGTTGCCTGGTTGCTACACACTTGATGCAACGCATAGAGAGTTTGAAGCACTGCTACGAGAGTCGAGATGACAAACACGCGCGAACTGCGAGGCAAATTCAAGAGGTTATGCCCAGCAAACGTGAGACGTTAGCCTAACGGTGATTTACTGTTGGACCAACGTCGTAGACGGTGGTCCAACAGTAAATCAACGTTGGGCAAACGTCTCATGTGTGCTGGATAGTGATTATTGCCACCCACCTGACCTCGAAGGGTCGGGTTCAGCTCTTTGCATCACTGGAAAGTTCATTAGTTCATGCATAGAGTGAAGAGCTCTATGGTTCATGGTAATATGGAGAATATGTAGAATCTACTATCTCCATAATGGTAACCAAAGATACTTGTGGTCCTTGATAATTTTAGTCATCAAAAACACGCCTCAGTTGTTTTCTAATATTGAAGATAAAAGCAACTGTTGTTGGACGACTTAGAGATTATTATTATAAAATTCAAATCGCAGCGAATTCGCAGCCGATTTAGCCAGTATCAGTGTGCCTATAAGGCATTACTCTTACAACGCTCGAATAATTTTGTAAAAGAAAAGGTTTTTCGTCGATTTGAAAACATCTTAAAAATCTTAGTCAGCTCTTTCTGCTTCATTTGAATACCTATAATATTGGTCTACGGCCATTATAAAAATATGTTAATTCTTTCATTGTGGGGACAGTCTTTATACACTTGTATCTGACGTTTAACAGACGTCAGATTCTGACGTATAAAGACGATCCCCGCGTTGAAAGGGTCAAACAAACTTGTGGGACAGCAGATTGGACGATTTATCGCCGTCTTTGCAATAAAGCTATGAGGCCTGGTGAAGTCCCCAGAACTACTCTACAAAGTAATTATCCATTCTACATGTGGGCCCTATTTTAAATAAAGTTTCAATGGCGAGAGGTTATTCAAATGCACGGGGGTTTCTGACGTCAGGTGGTGGAGGGGGGTGATTGGTTTGAGTACATGTACATGTGGATGTTGATTTGTGCAACGCATCTTCAACATTTCGACCCCAGTCAGCCAGTGGGCTGCTGGTCCAGGGCTGCTGGGGTGACGGAACAGCACTACACATTATGCTTCAACGTTGGGCCAGCGCCACAGATCTCTGTACAATAAACGTAATTTCTATAATATTTATATTTGACTAAAATTATTATTGTTATTACTGTGCGGACATTGTGTGTGATGTATCTAACCCAGAAAGAGTATTTCAATTATTTTGATAAACTGAATCACGTCACCTGGACTTAAAATCATTTTGTCGCTGTAATCACAAATTATTTATACAAAATATAGGAGTACACATAATGGTACTCTGTCAAATGGATTGCTAAGAGACAAATACAGTAGCTGCAATTACTGCAACAGACTAATATCTCTTCTGTCAAGAATACATATAATATACAACTTAAAACATGCCGATATTTCGAATATCTACTTTTCCCGCAATTAGGCACAGTTGTATAGTCTATCCAGCACTTACTAGTACTCGCCAGTGTCCATATTCTCGTACACGTTACGATATCGCAACTTGTGCAAGAATAGGGACACTGGGGTCTCTGCAAATAAATGAAATGAATCGGGCTTTAGGCCACCTTTGTGCACATATAGGCTAAACTGGGCCAGGAGAACCTCCTGAGGATGGTGAGATGATTGAGATGACACTGTCCTCCAGACACAGGATTCGAAATTCGAGCCCTGGCGGTCTGAGGCCGAGCACGCTACCTCTCGGTCACGGAGGCTCCTAACAATACTAACTTTCACACGTGGATGGGGAAGAAACAATTTTGTTTCTTTCAAGCCGCCGAGACCGGCAGCGGTGCTAACCACTACCCTAGGGCCCCCGCAATCAGGGTGATATTTTATCACTGTCACTGTTTTGATTACTCGTACAATGACGAGGGCCGGAAAATAACTGGTATGGCTTGCAGCACTTGCGTCGACCTGCTCTTTGTTTTGAAACTTGTTTTGAGTCTGAAAGAGGAAACAATTTGAACAACCACCGGCAAACAATTGGTACCCTGAGATTTCAGGTCCTACAAAAAGCAGTGACCTTTTATAGTGCTCATGTTTAGTTCGACGTCTACGACGTTGGCCCACTATTTTTCCAATGTTGGTTCAACGTCTAGTGTTAGGCCACTACGCGGCGACGTAGGTTCAAAATTAAAACAACATAATTTATTATCAATAATAGTTTACCCATATACAGCGCGGCGATCGACTTTAGACGACAGAATCTGACGTCTGTAGACGTCAGATTTTGACGTCTGACGTCAGATTTTGACATCTAAAGTGGATCCCCGCACTGTAAGAGTACAAACATTTCTACTGGTCGCAGACTCACGACACAGGTATTCATATGTAACCCTTTGGTCTCCATGTTTTTTGCAAAAATAATTCAGGGTTGTAAGGGTTAAAACTAGAAAAGGAAGTTCTAGCGAACATAAGAGTCCCTCACCCCACCACTGCTTGTTTTGTACCCACACTATATCAGGTGAATAGAAGCTGTGATAATAGCATCATACCTCTGCAAGAAACAAATATGTCCTGATTTATATTTGTGTGTCTTTTTTTTCAGGGGGAAGCATGAATGCAGTCCTCCACTATCTAGCTGAGTGTGTGCAAATAAAATTAGGTTCATATATTATACACATATTCTTATTTAATGATTAATGCAATGATCTTAGAATAATCAAATAGCGATCACATTGCATTCCTATTGTAAATTATTTGTTACTGTAAAAACAGTGTATGTGAGACATGTGATACATTAGGCAATGGATACCACTGTCTATTTAAATGTATAAAGTCTCAACATATTAGACAAATTCTACCTGATTATTATATGCAAAAGCCATGCATGTACAAAAAAGTTTGTCTTTGCCATCTCAGGAATTTTTGTTTTGTTTTTGATCAAGCAGAAAAAAAGTTCGGTTTTTTGTTGGAAAGAAAAAAAAGTTTGGTTGGGAATAAAAACCATACCCCCCCCCCCCCCGTGGTATTAAATATCCCGCCCCTTAGGCTTTCTATTTTTTTTTAATGCAGATTGAATTCAAGAGGGAAGGGAAATCGGACGTAGGTGACAAAATCCTGTCCAGAAAACGTTGAGACAATGATGTTTTAATGCTAGTTCACATTGTGTAACATTAAACTAATATTTCAACGCCTCCACTGCTCGGTGTCCATTGACCGTGGTCACTCCCGGCAAACACGAAACGTTGACCCGGTATTGTTTTAAAGTTGGCCCAACATTAAAACAACATTGGGTCAACGGCTCGTGTTTGCTGGGCATGACTGGACAGCTCTCAGATAGAGAACTATAGACAATCCAATATGTATTATAATCCTAGTTATTAGATGCAAAGCACTGGGCCCCTAACTTGACAAATGAATTCAGCAACTCCAATGGTCATGACAGTTTAATACAATATTTGTCACGGATCATATGGGAGTGTTTACACAAGGAATTCTTAATTATGACTGAAGAGCTATACATAAATCGTCTGGGAGCAAGCCAAGCTGGACAACTAGGCCTACTGGGGGGGGGGGGGGGGGTAGCGCTGTTTGATCGATTATTTAATTATTTAAATAATTAATACAGACACGTTTGCTAGCGTACACTGTTTTAGTGGGGTTGGTAAGCCTTCAAAAATGGCCAATGTGTTTCCAAGCTCAGATACAAAGATACAAGTGTCAAATTTTGCACACAGATAGTTTAGGATATAATAAATACCATCTCATACGTCCCCCCAAATGGAATACCATTTTTTGAGCAGTTCCAATATTGCCGCCGAGACAAAATTCATGCTTCTCACCCATTTGTCATATATTGAAAATATTGATGGGGACAGATGATTTTAGCGTAGATTACAACAGCCTTGAGAAGAGGTTATACAGATACATTTAATTGTCAAGGATAATAATCCATAATTTGAAACACAATCTCGGCGAAAATGGAAACTGATGGAAGTAATACCATACTTTCTGGTTATGATACCACTTGTAGTCTGGGAACCATATCCCAAAAAATGTCTTATTTTTCGGTCCCGTTTGCACCAGAATGTATATACATGTACCTGATACTCATTTAATGTTGTAGAGGTGTTATCTGGGGATTAGAAACTGCCGGCTGTAAAGTGTTATCGGTGTGCACTACCAATTTATAAGTAATTTAGTAAATGTCGTTGATTACTAAAAAATGTTCTTTTGAAATAAGGAAAATATTGGAAGGTCTTTAAATTGGGCAATTTTAGCGGAATTATCTTTTGTAAGATACCATTTGAACCGGTCGGGTCGTCTGTGAATCCATCTAGACCACTCCTAGATTATTAAAAATAAGTGTAAGCCCTTTTAGCCCAAGGGTCTATTATATCGAACACAAAGTAACACTTGTGATGCCGATTGGGAAAAAGTGTACAGTCAGATTTGTGAACTGCTGTAAGTTGGTCAGTTCTAGTCCAATTCACTTTTGTAATACACCACTTCCACACCCATGGGGCTAAATTTGGAGCTGTTGATATCAAAATATGTTCTCTAGACACCATAAGGATTTAAAAAATGTAGGTTACAAAAGTTAATCCACCCTATACTCGTGGACTATTTTATCCTGCCATACTAACACCAAAGGGAGCCTTTTGTGCCTACGCGTATTTTTTCTTTATTAATAATTAACTAAGTTTTGTTTGTAGTGCCAATCGTGAGAGCTGTAGATGAATATGACACAAATGTCGGAGTTTCAACAAGTTCTGGGGGACAGGCATTCAAATACATCAGACGTCAAGCACGGTAACATGTCCGACCTTCGACTTTAAATATCCTTTACACATCTTCCAAAACAATATGTTATAGTTATTCCAAAGAATAGTTAAATGATGAAAACACCCTATGTACATTTTTCAGTATTAAATACAATTTTTTAGATTTAACTTAATTATTCTTACAATGTTTAAATGTATGTCCACAGAAAATATGTCAACGCCGTAACGAGGGTGTCATGGCTAAGAAGATGTAGTGTGACGTGATTTAAAAAAAAACAGGTGTAACACAGAAGCTTGGGAGCCCAGGAAGCATCAAGAGGTGCAAAGTTTCTAAAACTATAGATATTTTGTTGTTGAATGTTACATAATTTTTATTAGCGTACGTTTATATTTTCCTATACTGTTCATATATTTATTAATATTTGTACTTTTAACATGTAAGTTGTGACTGGTCAGCACCTTAACATGAATGTCATCAAGGTAACATGAATATTAACCTTCCTCCTGCTGATCACGACAATTGTCGTTTTTAATCTGTTTTATTAGTCGACCAAACGACTGATACTGGGAATGTCTAAGCATCAAGATTGCATATATTTGTGCACAAATTAAACAAATATGAGTAATTTTCAGTCACTTGAAGTTCTGGGTCGCGGTAGCGAGACGCAACTTCAAGTGGCGGAAAATTTTAATAAGTTAACTTAGCAGGATAAGGTGTAACACTGTATCATTTTTTTTATGAAAAACAGACCCAATTTACAGCTGATATGTGTTTGTATAACGTGTAAATGAAAATTTTAAATTATAATTTTATTAAAATCAGACAATGCATGAGCATAGATTATCCCAATGTTTGAAAAAGTTACAATGTTGACATAAGCCCCGTACCTCGCAAGCATTAGTTTGGCATCTTCTTTGGAGATAATACAAAACATTTCCTGCTGGCGCGCCCTTTATTTTCACATGAAATATAATAATTATAGCAAAAACATGATTTAAAACATATCGACAGGTAGGCCTACGGTGTATTCGCTCTGCTTCACATGTCACATGTCTTACATGGTCGTAACATTTAGAATTTAGAAGGGCATAGGCAACAGCAAGATAAACCGGAAGAAAATCTCATTGGTCATGAAATTATCAGGGGTGTATTTAGAGGATTTAGCATGATATGCTATTATAATTATGATATGCTATGATATGCTACAAGACTTATTCAAACTTATTCAAAAGTGGACATATTTAAATATTTTTGTCTATTTTTGTTATACATCTTGAACAAATTTTAAATTAAATCTCACCGAAATTAGTAAATTTTTCTGTGAGAAATTGTCAGTTAATCGAATAATATAACTTTTGAGATTCATCAATAAAACATATTTTTGGTTATTTGAAGCTGTAACTTGCGTTTGGCAAACGCAAATTCCAGCTTCAAATAGTTGCAAACGCCGTTTGCAACTACAGCTCAAAATGAATGAAAAAAGTAACAAAAAATGCAGTAGCGAAAAAAATGAAGAAAATGAAAAATCATCGATAACACTGATACTAGCACATTATAAAGTTGCAACGGTTTGCTTGAAGCTTGATAACATCATGACCATACTTAGGCCACAGTTTGCTTTGATTAATTAGCTCTTAAGAATTTTTATTCCAGCGGACGATCGGAAAAAAATTAAAAAAAGAAACTTTTATATTAGATTTTGTTATAATAAACTTACACAAAAAACTTTTTTTTTATATTTTTCACTTATTTTATATAAAAAAACATAATATACATTATTACTTCGATTTCGGTTTGGCGGTATAATAAATTTTAAAGAGACAAAATTTTTTTTTTATTTTTTTATTGATATTCCATTACCGTGACTCGGCGGTCTTGAGAACCAATTAATCAACAAACTCTCGCCTTTTTAGATATTACAGTATCTCACCAAAACATAATGTTATATAAGAACAAATGTATGTAACGATAGTCGTATATTACCACATTAAAATGACCAGTATCGTGATTCAATTAATAGTATGTGCTACTTCCACCAACCCTTATCCTGCTAAATTAAATAATTTAAATTTTCAGCCACTTGAAGCTGTGTCTCGCTTAACCACGACCAACAACTAATTATTGTCCAATTTTACACCAAACATTTACAATTCTTGATGTTTAAACACTCATTTCATTCCCAATAACTGTTATTTAATCGGCTAATAAAACAGAAAAAAACGTTAAAATCTATATGAATTATTATATGGCAGGGTGGTAAACAAACTGGCTAAATAATTCAGCTTTTTAAGCTATCCAGAGTTCGTAACTGCTTGTATTTCAATTTTGTTTATTGTAAAGCGGTAAATTATAATGCGTTTACAGTCTATTGTGTGAAAATAACGATCCACATTATTTTCAGAAAAGAAGCAGTATGCCTACCCGCGTGTTCTGCTTTTTTCTGGTAATGAACATCGTTATTTATACGCAGTAGACTGTAAACGCATTATGGTTAATTTAAAATACAACAAAATGTAAATTGTGTAGTGTAGGAAACGAGACACCTTACTTACGTTTTCTAAGAATTGTTTTGCTCGCAGCTCAATCAGACTTTGCTTATAAGCCTGGCTTATAGCTACAGTCCCCAGACATGTGCCACTTCAGTGATCGCAGTCGTTTCGGTTTTTCAATGCAGTCAGACTGCGAGAGGGCCAGCCCAGCCAATTACGGCCCCATACCCAGCAAACACAAAACATTTGTATAACATTTATACAACGACGGCCAAACATTGTATACATGTTATACAGATGTTTTGTGTTTGCTGGATACAGTCATGAGAAGTTTAACCAATGTTGGTTTAATGTTGCGGCATCGTCGTAGTGAATGACACGACAATCCACATTGGTACATTCTGGTGTCTGTTGGACAATAAGTTAAATATATAAATATGCGCTGTAGGAGAACTTATAGACGGATAGTACTGTAGATTTTTTTGCTTGTGTGACCGGTATAAAACATCTGGTTTTCAGATAATGAATAACGTTACCAGTTACATACAATATGCATACTCTATAGGAAAAACATGTTGCTGGCACATTACTGTTGGAAGCAACAGTGGGACATTGTTGAGCGAGTGAATATTGAGTGAGTGAATATTCCTTTACCATGAGTTACAATAAATCTGACCAAAAACTAAGGTCAGAACGGATCACTCTTTTATCTGAGACAAGTCAGAACTAAGACGTTTAAACATGTCTATTCCAATCGCCTAGGTCGCATTCGGAATAGTTTACCGAACGACTTGCGCCATTAACAAACATTGACAATATTTGTACGTTGAGTAAATGTTTATTATTTAAAGTTTGAGGACAGTTTTAACCCTTTAACCGCCAGATTATTCAATCTGAATTTTCACCCACTTGAAGTTGTGTCCCGCTGACGCGATCCACAACTTCAAGTGAGTGAAAATTATTCAGATTTCACAAAATGGAGGTCAACTGCTTTCAAATAGTGCTGATTGATGTCATATTTTATCTTTAACATGTTTAAAAGATGGTACTTAATGTGCTAATAAAAAATAAAAACAAGAATATATGCGACACCGGCGGTTAAAGGGTTAACTACTGTGATGATGTATGTTTGTACTTGGGCAAACACCTGTGGATGTCAGGCGTGCGTGTGATATTCGAATTATCATAATCAACATATTTCAATATCATAATTCTGCTGGAAAGCGTCCCACTATGCCCGTAACACAATTATTCAATATGCATGGCATATCATCCATACTATCGCAATCTATATTGATGAGAGAAAATTTGTCGCTATGTTTTCTAAGGATGGTCCAACATTGTATAAATGTTTTACAAATGTTTTGTGTTTGCTGGGACGTCGCTTTCTGCACAATCATGGCAAGATCGCGACAGAAGGAAGCCCGAAGCTGGGACTTCTATGTACTCTTATCGAATGACTTCAATGGTTCTTTATAATGCACAGTACCATATAGACGGCACTGCACACTTCAGGCCTTTGAACAGTTTGGAAGGGCGGGGGCCCTGGCGGCCACTCGAGTACTTTTGTCCAGTACTCGCCCCAAGCCTGGGCCCTGGTGCAGCGGTTAATGCTGCCTGCTTGGAAAGTCGGGGCTCGCGGGCTCGAACCCCGCTCTGGCATTCAAGTTTCAAAGAAACACAATTTTTTTTCTCCGTTCACTCGTATAAATTGCTAGTTTAGACTATACAAGTGCACAAAGGTGGCCTAAAACCCCATTCATTTAATTTATTTTTAACAGTTCGCAGCCCTGTATATATGCACAACCTCGATGACAAATATCCTACCCGGCCAGGATTCGAGCCCAGTACCTGTGAGCTTCGGGCCACAACCGGCTCGAATGAGCCATCGGGGCCGGCAAGGACATTATTGAGCACAAGCAGTGATGCGACGTCGGCCCAACATCAATCCAACATTCGGTCAGGGCATCGTGTTTGCTGGGATCAATGAAGTCAAGGTTGTAAATTTCATATCTGAAAAAATTGCACCAGGACAGGTTGATGTACACTGATTGATGCACCAGTGAACTTTTTTACAAATAAAGCTATACACATTTAAAGTATACTTAACTTTAATACTACGTGACAAATATTTATCCTTCGTGTCTAGAACCGTTTTTAGCTTTTTTATTTAACCTTCAAAAAAGAAAAATTACAGGTGAATTGAGCCTTTAAATTCTTAGGTTGGCATAATATGTGTTGATTCATATTGCTCTAAATAAGTAATTTCCACCCTCTTAAAGTTGTGTGTCGAGGTAGCAGTAGGTATTTTTTTATATAACAGTTTACTTAGCGTTTTAAGGGTTAACATTTCTGACAACACAGCGCTCCTAGCATAACCCACCGAGCAAGACCCCCCAGTATGACCCGGATGTGCCTGATCCGGTACATTGTATAGAAATGTTAATTCAGATTTTGTATTATTTATTCTCTGTTCTCGACCGACAGATATATGACCTACCCCTGTCATAATAAGGCGACAGCTTAAGGGCCTGTCACACCTTGGCGATCAGCGTCAACGATCGCGTAACGCACGAAAAAATAAGCTGAACGCTGGCGAAAGCTGACCATCGCTGGACCATCGTCATGCTATCGCATTGTGCGTTTAGCGATCGTTGCTGATCGCAGATGAACGCTGATGAACGCTGAGAGTTTTAAACACTTCAAAACTTTTAACGCACACCAGCGTGTAAGAGGAGACGCTAGATGAGCGTTGGGTGGTCGCTACTCGATCGCTCCACACGCTAGGGGAGCGTTACTCGATCGTTGTACACGTTAGGGGAGCGTTACTCAGTCGCTATACACGCTAGGGGAGCGTATACTCAGTCGCATATACATATAATATATATATGAATAACACTTCCTGTTGAATCACTTAAAGTAATAAATTATTGGAAATGATATACATATCTTCAAATGTATCAATCTTTATAAAAGTTCAGCGCATTTATAAAAGTTTGTGATCAGCTGATCGTAATATGACATGTTTAATATTCACATCTACGCAATATAGGCCTTTAACACGAGAAGTTGTCCAAATAAAAAAAACATATACTGCTAAACTGCTAAACTGTCTGACATAACTTCGTTTGAAAATTCAACAATAATATGTCTCACTGGTTAAATATTGAAAAAGATAAATTTGCAGTTAGATATCTACTAAGACCTATTAATACTGCAGTAAGACGTTGTGGTTTTAGAGATACATCATGTGGTCGTAACTGTGCGTTGCGGAACGTCGAGCAAACATTGGCAGTCGCTTCCCAGTTGTTGAGTGCGTTATGCATGCGTTACTCGTGCGCTACACCCACGCTGGTGGTCGCTGGTGATGCTGGCGATAGAATCACGAATTATGTGGTGTACGTTCTTCAGTCGTCAATCACATTACTCTAACGCTACTCATGCGCTTATGAACGCTGGACAATTGTTCTGGATCATGAAAGTATATCAATCGCCAGCGTTTTCAATAGTTTTTAATATTTTTCCGTGCGTTACGGGATCGTTGACAGTGGTCGCCAAGGTGTGACAGGGCCTTTAAAGCGACACAATCAGGCAAAAAAATAATCTAAATCAACCTTTTTTATTTCGGCCCCTTAATACGTCCATAATAATTTGAGCATGTCCATAGACTAAAATTGTGTAAGTCATTAAATCTTGGGTTGCTGTGGCAATGTAACAAGTAGCAATGTAGCAAGTGTGCCGTTTATCAGTTATTTTTGTATTTCCTATTTTAGACATGTATGTTTGAAATTAAATCACGTGCTCTTTATCTGTTAACTGGTAAATGCGCAACACACAATTTAAAAAAGCTAGTCTGTGGGCATTTTGACATGCTATGAACATATCAAGGAGCAAAAAATAATAACGATTTCCGCCCGATTGTATCGCTTTAAGTGAGTGTATATACACCGAGCAAACATTATAATCCCACCATTAATAACAGGTCTGGAAGAAATCAGGTGACGGAGCTTAAATCAACTTTTCACGATAGTAGAGAAAGCTAAAATCCAGCAAACACGGCAATGGCGCACCACTGTTGGTCCACCGTTTACACCACTGGCCCAGCATTTGCCCAACATTTGGGCAACGCTGTCTGTTTGCTGGAGATGTATTTCTAGAGCTGAAAATCACGCCCGAATAAAACACTTCCTTGTCTGTATGCAAAGTTCATCAAAAAAATTTAAATTGTCTATTTTTTTTAATTATTTATATTTCTCGCACTATTTTACCGGTACTGATCTTGTTTATTTTTTCTTCTATTCTTGTATTCTTTTGCATTTTACAAGTCATTGTTTATAGAGAATATTCCATTCGTTTGTTCGTGAGCTTTACCAACGTCGTAGACGGTGGACCAACGTTGAACCAACATTGATTCAGCGTCTTTTGTCTGCCTGGAACGTTTCCGTCATTCAGTATAGGCGATAAAATGTGACAACTGATATAATCAGCCAGTCAGGGGAATATTGTCAAAGAACAATACTTGAGTGGCGGACAATTTTTTACTTACCTCCTTTTTGTATAATAACGACATTTTAAATGGACCCCAAATGCGCTAACTGTTATACTAAAAACGCAATATCTTCTAAATATGTTTGTATCAACTATGAAGACCAAAGGGTTTTTTCAATTAGAAATCATCATAAAGGTCTTTGTTAGCTCTTTCCGCTTCATTTGAATACCTATGTTAAAATAAGTTTACTCTTTCAGTTTCATGGTAATTGTTTTCGTACCAAAATAACTCTCAGCTTTAAATGGCCTCAATACGGTTAAATACGCATCGAATGCTTTTTATATCGTGATATTCAGATTCCAAACCTCCCAAAACTTACACATCCACACATTTTATTAAAGATTTGCATAGTTATTAGTGAAGTGTTGTAAGGGTTCAGGGGCCCATCCCACTAACCATCTTAAAATTACGATTATCTTAACTTTCTCTTATTTGCATTAAAAAAGTTAGGATGATATTAACTTTTCTAATGGAAACAAGAGAAAGTTAAGATGATCTTAATTTTAAGATGGTTCGTGGGATGGGCCTCTGACCCTGGTATAAATAAATATAATGAACAGATACATTGTCGTGGACTTCTTTTTCCATTTTATTACAAATGAACATAATAACTCTACTTTCATTTGTGCTACATGTATTTAGCTAAAGGACGCACCATTTGATTTCTGGGGGGGGGGGGGGGGGGCTAGATTATTACTTTCAGTTATGTTTTTTTTTCTGAAAAATTAGCGCACAATTTATTTTTTTAGCACCGACCTTGAAACAAACATTTTTTTTGTCCCTGGAAAAAAACATTTTTTTTGTGACAGTTCATATTTAATTAAGTATGTTGACAAATGTCATGCACTGACCTTGATGAAGGTCAGTCCCTGACATACATACAGTAACTGCGGCTGTATTCAAGGGTCTAACTTACTTAATAAATATTTATTTTGACTCACCTTTCTAGAAACAGCATAATCTGTACGCATCATTTGGCGATCTGTTGTCTTCAAACTAGGACGCAAACAACTATGACTTGAATACTATGTGGTAGGGCGGGTTCGGGTATTTCCGAACGGGGGGGGTATTCCGAACATTGCCAATATATTTCATCCCGTTGCTGGCTAGACATGAATAAATTGTGTCAGGCAGAGCTGCCCGTTGTGCGTGACTGTTCTGTCACGCACCGTTATTAAGGAACAATTTCATATCCATTAATTTTGCTATTTTAAAAAGTCACTTTCAAAATGTCGTAAAGTAGACAAGTCTTTAAAAATTAAGGTAATTACACGGAAGGTAATGGTCTATTTATGTAATGTATTATCAATCCTGGAATTATTATTTATATGAGAAAATGTACCTTGCAATGCACCTCCTAGATATAAAAACATCAAAAAACAATTTTTTTTTTCATGATGCTTTGGTTCCCAGAGCCACACTGCGAGGCGTGGCCGAGCTTCATGTAGCCTCTGGTATGCCCCAGTGGCGAATGTTTGTGACTTGTTGCTATTTTTAGATGAAAATAGGGTAGTCCCCGATTTCAGACATTTTTGATAGGTCATTTCTCCGGATGAAGAGTTGTTCACAGTATTGTATTTCCCCTTTGACGCATTTCCTATGACTTGACCCTGAAAATTATTCACTGGCCTCAATAGCACAGGTATGATGGTCACGTGACTAAGAAACTTGGCCAATACCCGGCCATGAATAAAATTGGCCGGGCTCGCCAGGCAATGGTCATGATAGCCTTATCATTTGGGACGTGTTCGGAAATAGACCCATCAATTAATTTGGTTTCGTCTAATTACGAACACTAGGCCTATAGGGCCTACACCACAGTTTCACAGAGAATGCGTCATTGCGAAAGGAAATACATCAATGGAGCGATTTGTAGGCCTGCAAACGGCTGTGACGTTACTATGTGGGTTTGAAAAGTAATAGGAAGGAAACTATGAAAAAAAATCTCAGATTTCAACAGATTCGGGTAATCTCGAACAGTGGCATTTCCTAATATTTTTTGTTTTATATTTTTTTGTGGAAGAATTACAATTGGCATTGATTATATTTCTATCATATTTGAGTATACTGCGCATGTTCCTGCTTCTAAACTGGTTATTTTCTCTTTATATTAAAAAATGGGTGGGTGTTTGATTATACCCTACTTGGTGTTAGTCATTACCCCCCTCTATTTCGAGTATACCCGCCGTTACCTTGGGTACTACAACTTCCTGTACAACTTTCAGATTCATGAATGGCCGTGCACGTGGTTAATTACGTCATCAATCATAGTTTCACTCATCAACTGATGTCACGTGGGGAGCTGATAGACAAATGGGGACACCAGACATCAAGTGCAGAGGCTTAGGTGTTCGGAAATATCCGAACCCGCTCTAAACATTCGCAAAAAAATAGAAAAATATCACATTCTTTAATAGACAAAGAGCCGACCATAAACAAACAAAAAATACATCAGTAAAGCCGCGTCCAATTTCACTGTTAAATAATACCTTGTAGTGATCTTGAGAATTTTTCTACAAATATTTTGCTCTCCAATTATTCCTTGTATTAGTCGTTTATTTTAAATTCCACTTTGATGAGCCTCTTCAAAAATAATCAACAATTAAAATTATCAACAATTTTTTTTGGCACAATCTTTCAACATATTATTTTTTTATGTACAAGTTTTCAGCATATATTTTTTTTTACAGAAATTTGCAAACAAACATTTTTTTTCAAAAATAATCTAGCCCCCCCCCCCCCCAGAAATCAAATGGTGCGTCCCTAATCAAAATTATATCAATGATATGAAAACACGACTCCGTTGTCGTATACCACGCTGTAGCAAAGTCACTATTGGGTCCCTCTTGTTCCTCCCTTTTTTCCTAGTTCTCAGCATCCAGCATGTCGTCTGTCATTTCGTACTTTCTGTCCAGGAGTGTTGTTCCACAATCCGTGATCGTCACTCTCTTAGCTGGCATTGCCGTGTCGGGATCGGCCTCAATCTCTCCAAGTTCACGTATCGTATCCATGCCTTGTATCACTTTAGCAAACACTACATGTTTACCGTCCAGCCAGCGAGCTCTGTTCAGAAGAATGTAGAACTGAGAGCCGTTAGTGTCTTTACCGTGGTTTGCCATGGCCACCCAGCCAGCAGAGCGATGACTCAGCAAAAAGTCTTCATCGTTGAACTTCTCACCAAAGATGCTCATTCCGCCTCTACCATCGCCTTTTGTCACGTCTCCCATCTGAATGACAAAGTCCGGTACAATCCTGTGAATGTTGGAATACCTGTACTGCAGCTTTGGTTCGTTGGGTCTCTTGTATCCCCGAGTGATGGCCAAAAAGTTCATAACAGTCATCGGGGCAGCTTCCCCAAATAATGCGACAGTAAAACGACCCGTGAAAAGTTTCTTACTTCCGTCTCCCGTCTTTTCAGTAACAGACACCTCAAACCAGGCTTCATCTGTAACGGTGTACATGCCCGCCATTGACAGACCAAGATGTGCCAGCGCAACAACAACCACTAACACGTTCATGGTGACTAATCAAGTCTTCACTTCTCTCTTTAATGTACTGTACTGTAATACTCTGCTGTTCTGCTTGTATCTGAGATTGGTGATGTGTAGATTAAGAGCAGTGTCCTTTATAGCTGTTAATTTGCCACGCTGACAAAGCGTCCTGTGACCAATAGATGCAGGTACATCTGTCACCATGTCGTCGTGTCTACATTGATCTCCTCCATGGCTCCACATCATCAGCCAACAGGGCAACCTATACCATTCAACAGGGCCGGCGATTTTAAACTGTCTAATTACCACTTCCGATTTCCCCCAAAAAACCCTTAAAGGGTGCCCCAATAATATAACAATACTCTGTTGATCTCAAATGATTTTTCCCTAATACTAAGATTTTATTTAGCATGAAATTGACGATGACGTGTAATTTAATCATGGTAATGACGCGTAGGTATGTTGCCGTGCAAAGCCAAAATGTAGTATCTGCTTACTTTACAAGTACGCATATACTACCTTTTAGCTCAACAGAGCAATATTATCCATGTTTTTTTCTCAAGATAATTTTTAAGCTGCTATATCTACATAATCAGAAATATTTAAAGAAAATGTATTTTTATTCATGCTAGATATAATATTAGTTCGCTTGTGGTACTGTTGTATTATCTTAATTCCCGGAATCTATCGTACTATATGTCTTCCAAAACCAAAAGGAAATTACTTATATCTTTAATATGTGAATCAAAATACATGTAATGTCAATCATGCAAATGTAATGCTCTTTTCTCTTACACATTTTCTTTTTGAAGGACTGACTAACTGCAAGACTGAGCAAGGCTCTACAGGCGACACTTCAAGGGTTACCCTATATGTTGCACTTAAATTACCATCGAGTCTTGTCATAATTTTTCATATTTAGTTGACATTTTGGAGTATTTTTCAAACACGTTATCACCGCGTACGAATATACACAATGTATTTTGCTTTCGTTTCGATAAATTTGTATGACTTTCGCAAAGTTTATTGTCTCCTTTTATGATTAAGTTAGCCCTGTTTTATATGTTAGCTAATAGTACAGAACTTGTGAGTTGTAATTTGTAACATATATAGTTTATAATTAATATCATTTAGCTAAATGTTATTTTTAAATAATGTGATAAATAAATGCAAATTATAGTATAATAAATTGACAAATCGAATTTTGAGTGAACCAATGCTGGGTTAATGCTGAGCCAGCGATCAGGATGCGTTCAACAAATGCTGGGCAAATATTGGACCAGTAGTCTAATATTGATCCACCATTGTCGTGTTTGCTGGGATACAGGCTGTCTCAAAGAGGCGCCAAAAAACGACTGAAGCTCAGTCATGCTTAACATTTCTTTCAAAGATATCTTTCCGACCTGTCTGAAGTTGTTCTCATTGCGTGATATTATGATGGGATTACAATGTTTGCTCGGTGCATATATATACATAAGCTTTCGTTTTATTATGTGAGGATTATGCCTATTGCTCTCGGTCGTCAGCAGTGAATAACAGAAGCCTGGATTTACATTTGTAAGCAATGTACCGAATCAGGCACACCTGGCTTTGGGGATTTTCATGATCAAAAGACGGACATTTGGTAATCACACATATTTTATATGCGTCCTTTCAACTAAAAGTCACGACACATAAAAACGGGTATTCTGGCTGGCTGAGAAAGCTTCCTCTTTGGAGAGACACATCGAGTTATAGTCGAAGACATTGGGTCGACGTTGTATAAATGTTATGCCGATGTTTTGTGTGTTTACTGGGTTGACACTTAATGGGGTAGTGCCTCAACTTTATTTTCAGTTTTGGATATCGATCGGCCACTGTATATCCGTCTACTTAGGACCGCGTCTTCTTCTCACTGTATCCTTTGCAAAGTTATCCCAGCAAACACGACACATTGAAACAATGTTGGTTCAACGTTGGGTCAGCGTCGTAGACGGTGACCCAACGTTAAACCAACATTGCTTCAATGTATCGTGCTTGCTGGGATGCGACATATACCTTTACAAGCTGACTGTCATGGGCTGTTTGACATTTTTATGTGACCATTAACGCAGAACAGATACCTTTCGTTTTTACAAAGCAACTAAGACGGGCCAGAATATATAACGTGGGTTTGACATAAAAGGTGCTTTGAAACCAAGCTAAATAAAGCTTGAATTTTTTTAAATACCCGTATTTTAAACTCTTTGTGACGTCCAAAATAAAGCCATTTTCCTTTTTCTATATTATGTGAATTTCTTTTTTAATCCCTGCTACAATTACAGAAAAATCTTTCGAACAAACATGTTTCTGATAAATTACGTATTAGACTTATTTTTTAGCGAAATATATATGCATGCGGCATCGTTGAGAAGGCGAGATGGGCTCATCTCAGCACAAGTCACCAACCACATCAAGGGCTTTATGTGGTGCTGCATGAGTGCGAGAAGACATGTAAATTTCGATAACAAGATAAATGCTGGCCATATATCATAATAAAATTTAAAATTAGATTATATTCTAGAGAAATTTACAGCAAATTGCTAGACACATCATTCATTTTTATTGATTTTACTTACCAAGCTTATGTTACGTGTTTTACCTGTGCTGCATTATCTTGCATTATCTTGTATGTGAATCAGCATTGCAAAAAGCCATTGCCGGCGTCGAATGAATTAAAAAAATATGTTCGCTGACAAAATTTCGAAAATAATAGCCCCCACTTCATTTAACACCCTAACTAATAATAAGGCATTTCTGTGATAAATTTATGCAGATACTCTTATCGTGAAAACAGCTTGAAAACGCTTAAAGGAGTCTTTCGCATTGAAAGACTTGAAAACGCATATTGAACGGTTTTGGTATGCCAAAGGTTATTTGCTCACACGTTGAGAATCCCCGCTTAGCTGTGGCTAAATCTGCGTTGTCGTGACGTGGCTGTATTATCCACACTGAGGGGCCGCTGCCCGGCAGACAGAGACGTTCTCACAATGCTGGCTTGATGCTGGTCCAGCGTCGTAGACGCTGGCCCAACATCAAACCAACATTGTGTCACCGTGATGAAGATTACAGCTGTGACCACTCGACAGCCGCCCCATTATTATTTTTCTCGCTAATTATATTGACAATGATTTTAGTGGCAGCTAATATGTGACTCGTGGTAATGATGACGGCGACGCGAAACGAAAACAGCCTGTGAAGTAATGAAGGGAATTATTATTATATAATTTATTAAATCATAAAGGTGCGGCCCCACCGAACGCCGCGCCGCGCGTTAAAAGAACGCGGCGTGAACCCCTAACGCCCCATGTATCCGCCCTTGATTTGTTCTAATAAACTACTAACATCACTAAGAAACAATTTTGTAGACATATTTGGGGAATTTTTGTTTTTTTACTACTAATTATTTGATTTTTTCAAAAAATAAGGAGGGGGGGTGAAATATGCCTTTAAAAAAGCCCTTACACTACAGCTACACGGTGGTTCTAATATGGATTAGTATGCCTCTGTGTAGCTTTGTACCAAATTTGTTGCTTTATCACATTATGAACGATTTTATCTAATTCAGGACATTTACCCCTAACGCCACATGGAACCTCCCTTGATTTTTAAAAATAAACTACTTAGATCACAAATAAACAGTTTTGTAGACATATTTGGTGAAAAAAAATATTTGACAACTAGTTACTTAATTTTTTTTTAAAAATATAACGGGGGGGGGTTGAATATGCCCCGAAAAAAGCCCTTACACTTCCGCTGTAAGGTGGGGAACCCCCCTTCCAAAATGGATCAGCATACTCTGGAGCAGCGCTGTACCAAATTTGGTGCTTTTATCTCAATGTGAACGATTTCCCCAAAATATGACTCAAATCTACTAGACTATGTATTAGTCTAACCTCAGAGACACCACACGCTCAAATCGTCGTATGCACGCATGGCGATTGACCAGATTTATCAACCGTTTCCACGTGAGTTTCAAGTTTTGAATAACCATCCGTATAACCACGGTGTCCACTTCGCCTCATTTTTTATCCTTTTTTTTCACTATTTCATTTGATCTAAGAGTTTGTCACAAGTAAGATATATTTATTCTGTACAGAAATGGATAAATTGAGACAGCACAATTCGCATGTCATTCAGTAATTTATATTTGCCTGTGTTTTACACCCGATTGCGAATTCTGTCAGAGAAACATAAACAGTAGCGCGTAGGCGGAAAAAGTAATCCCTGATTTTTTTCTATTTCTCTGTCAATAGAAACGGTTAGTTCTTAAACTCCCATGACCCACAATCCACATCCTCGACCTGAAAATCCGAGGGGGCTTAAGTAATTACTTAAACCCCCTCGACCTGAGAATCCGAGGGGATTTAAGTAATTACATGAACCACCCCGACCTGAGAATTCGAGGGGATTTAAGTAATTACTTAAACCCCCTCGACCTGAAAATCCGAGGGGGTTTAGGTAATTACTTGACTCCCTCGACCCGAGAATCCGAGGGGGTTTAGCATGCATGCAATGAAATATCTCCATTGCAATTAATGCATGTACACATGTAGAATTCGCATAAATGCAAAATTGGTAAAGGAAGGTAGTTTTCGCATAAATGCGAAATTGGTAAAGGAAGAGTTAAGTAATTACTTGAATCCCCTCGACCTGAGAATTCGAGGGGATTTAAGTAATTACTTAAACCCCATCGACCTGAGAATCCGAGGGGGTTTAAGTGATTACTTAAACCCCCTCGACCGAGGGGTCCCGACGTCGGCTCAACATTTAATGAGCATTGGTTCAACTATAATGTTTCAATGTTTCACTATATTTTTTTGCGGATAGGTATTCACCAGATGGCAACTAAGTTTGTAAGTTGCGCTTCAAGATAATTTAGAAGGAATAAAGCCAATACGTCGTCCTCAGTACGCATGTCTGGTTGTAGTGTTGTCTATAGTATTGTATTTCCCCTCTGACGCACGGCCATAAATGATTTTTTTTTTGGCCGGGCTAGCAAGGCACGTACTGAGATACCACTGTGCATTGGTCCACGCAGCTGCTATGAAGGGGAGGGGTTCCCTAAGCATATTTCATGACTATTATGCGAGTAGGCTACTCAGTAGGCTACTCGGCTGAAATTACACAATATAAACTACGTTTAAATCAAGCTATTATTATTATTATTATTATTATTATTATTATTATTATTATTATTATTATTATTATTATTATTATTATTATTATTATTATTATTATTATTAATAATTTTATTATTAATTTTATTATTATTATTATTATTATTATTATTATTATTATTATTATTATTATTATTATTATTAATATTATTATTATTATTATTATTATTATTATTATTATTATTATTATTATTATTATTATTATTATTATTATTATTATTATTATTATTATTATTATTATTATTATTATTATTATTATTATTATTATTATTATTATTATTATTATTATTATTATTATTATTTAGATCTTCAGTAGAATGTCATAAATAGTACAAAATGTGAGAAATTTTGTAAATTAGCGTATGATTTGACCTTGGCCTGATACCTTAGGGTACTGTGCCGGCATAGTCTAACCCCAGTCCATACACCATTGATACCCGTTTTGATATCCTGTGGATGTGTTGTCTATCCAAATGATCATTTTTCACAATTTAATTCCGCAAAAAATGAATGATGAGCCCAGAAATATACCGCATGAAGAGGGTTATCAAGCACAAAAGAGTCTTTTTTTTACATAGTCCGAAATAATATACCTCAGGGCAATCATTTGTTGGGGTGGGTGAAATATATATTTCTAGATTTCTGACGAGAAATCTCTATAACTTTCCCAAGCTTTATAATAATATTTTTGGGGTATCACGTCACATTACGTAAAATAGATCAGTCGTCTTATCATGCTTAACCACCAGCTATTTCTTCTTATTTGCATTATACCTGCCTTTCACCTGCAGCGACTCGGAAAACACGACACGCCGTACCAATGCTGGTTTATTGGAAGTATTATATATATTTAAGTAGGCCTATCACAAACATTGTGTGAAAGCTCAACAAGCTTTATCCTGATATCCCTCTCGACAAAGCATAATTATTTTGACAATATTTGGCATAAAGTATATGTGTGTGTAATATGCGGCATGTGGAATATATGTGTTAATAAAATGACATGTGGTATAATATATGTGCTGCATCTATGCAATTGGTGTGTATATATATGCCATTTGGTATGTGATGCTATGCGGAATATTATGGGTTCCATAATGTCATGTGGTACTCATGTGGTAATAGTGCAGCATATTTGTGACAGAATTGCTGAGTTAGTGATAAAAGCACCAAAAATTAGCATATTTATACATAATTATTAGCTATGGACCCAATCTCAACTTCCCTTTTTTCAGGATTTCAAAAATGGCCGCCAAATTTGTTATTTCGGCGATAGTTCTTGTCTTCTGGTATCAATATCTGAATACAAATCCAAAAAAATCATTCCTATTAGCCACATAATTAAAGTAATGATGTATAAAATGATTGGAATCAACAATATATCAACAAATTATGTTTATTTGGTAAAAATAGTGAAAATGGTTATCGCGGCGACGCCATATTTACCGATTAGTTTAAAAGTAAAAAGTCGCACAAATTTATAACTACAGTAAAACATTATTTCATGAGGAATATTTAAATTATTTTTATCTAGATACACACAACATTTCTAATGATATTCTGTCTGAAAAGTATATTGAAGACTCAGTACCGATAACAACTACCCCTTCTTTACTTAGATCACAAGCATTCCCACATGGTCTGTCATATTGTGAAGGAGACACTTTCTCTAAGCATTGTAATATATCTGATTTTGTTCCTGTATGTTTGCCACCATAGGTAGAAGGCGATGGAGGGAAATCTTGTTTTTTTGTGACTGACTAAAGTATCCAAATTACCGACACAACTTGGCTAGACACATACAGTTGAGGGAGCAGTGACACGTTCTGCTTTAGTGAAGCAATATGGCTCTTTCCTTTTGATTTCAAGAGATGATTGCTGAACAGTGGGAGCTTGTTTTGCTTATTTGGCTCCAATAGGGACTTTGATCTTGCTTTGGTCTTTCTGTAACAAATTCGCGATATTGGGGTTTTCACACACTTTCTTATGTGATGGCAACATTAAGTCCTGTGTGTCGAGAATAAGTAGATTGTTAGTTGATTCATGAAAAGGGTTCTCCATTTCTTTTATTGTAATGGACAGTAATTTTACTTGTGTCTTGAATGCCCTTTGTACTCTTTCCTTTGTTCAGATGACGGCAGTCCTGGTTTCTTACCTTGGTCACCCATTTGTTACTTCTAACTAATACTCAAACTGGTTTACGAGTATAGCTAATTCTGGCCGGACACCACCATCTGAGTATCTGAGATTTTTCTAACAACAAAATTGTAGTTAAAAAAATAGGGTTATCAAGTGCGAACATCCAATGAGCTACATTTGCAGTGCCTGGATGTACACAAGTAAGTCCTCTATCTCAATGATCTGACGAGCACGAGAACTGGTAACTGAATGTCGAGTGTCAGACTCCAGAATTTAAATTGTGGATTTCTCTTCTTTCAGTTGTCTCCACTCGTCAAAATTACCCGCATGATCATTATGATCTTCAACATAATAATGAACAAGCCTTTTGCAGCATAGTGTACAGTGCTGCAGATGTGACCTGGTGGTGTGCATGTCTTGTCTAAGATCAAAGCGACGCTTCAAGCCCTTTCAGGAAGTTGCTATGTCAAGAGCTGTTTGTCCAGGCAGCGCCGGATTTACCAGTAGGCCAATAAGGCCATTGCGCCTAGGTCCACAACATTTGGGGGGGGGGGGGTAGGGGGGAGGCACTGAACCTTTTTTCTTGCGCGCTCGTTCCATGGGACATGCTCATTCTCTCACTTATAGGACTATATATCAGTGTGGTAGCTTTTTTTTTGGGGTGGGGGGGGGGGGGGGGCTAGTCTGTATCATAGTGATTGAGCAACTGGTTGGGGGCCCTTGTGATATAATGATGATTTTCATGACACTCATGTTTTCCTGATGCCTTTGACATAAACAGCATCTGTCAGGGGGCCCCCAATTCCTATTCTGTACCGATCGCTGAATAACTGGTCGGGGCCCCCTGTGGTTTACTCTTCGATGCTGATAATTTTCATGAAATTCACAAGTTTTTCTGCATCTAGCTGGCATTGCCGCATGGGCTAAATCCCTTTCTGTCACGATCGTTGAATAACCAGTTGGACCCCCTGTGCTTTTCTGACCCATGCTGATAATTTACATGCAATTCATAAGTTTCTCTCTATGACTATCTAAATGACAGGAAGCCCTATTAATCCCCATTCTGTCCCGATTGGTTAATAACGGCTAGGGGCCTATAAACTTACTGTCTATATCAATATGTATCCCACTAAGCCTCGTATATTTGGAGGTTTGATAAACGTGGTATCAGCAACAAACGTGTTTTTATTGAAAGTGTTTGTATTATGTCATAATTAGGGATAAATCAATTATTTCTAAAATTAAAAGGTAAATCTATATGGTGTCAGTGAGGAGCAGATAAAAATTATCAGTAACTCTTTCGGAGAAAAGGCACGTTTTTAGAACGTAGACTGTAGTCAGAGTATACTGAGAGATTTTTGACATTGCACAGCGCATGCCCGCATAACAGCGTACAGCAATCAACAGTGAACACATGACGATCATGGTTGAATTGATGACAGTATTATCAGTAGTTGGTATATTGTGTTTAAATATTCTATTTTCGGCGCTGAAATCGGTAAACTAATATACCCGACAATTAGCTGACATACAGGGAATGTGCAAGGTATGTTTTATTTTGCAATTATATTAATTTTGTCCTTGTATGATTTTTATAACGTCAAAATCCACCCACGGGCTGGTTCACTGCCTCTTACCTGGACTGTAGTGGAATACCACTCTCAGCCCGACTGGGCTAACCGGGGCTATTTTGCCACCCCATACCGGGGCTATTTTGCCACCCCTTCAAAATGGCCGCCAGAGCCTCATTTTCAGTCCCATATGAAAACGGACTTGACCACTAGACTCACTGACCCCTGAAAACTATATAAATATTTACATAACTGGTTTAAGGCACTTATTTTAAAAATTAAATAACTTTCCTGCAAAATAATGATTTTTTCACAGAATCTTTTATGTTATGTCTGTATGGTGCATTTACCTGAATATATGTAATATATTGAGTGGAATGATAAAAAGGTCTACAGACTGTTCAATTAATTTTAATTTCATTCGATTAGCTTCTCATTTATATTTTTTTAAATTCAAAAATATTTATATGGCAAAATATTTTTATTTGGATTCTGACAAATGGTTTTAATTCACAAAATATGATAAAAATAAGCTCCTGTGGCAAAATAGCCCCGGTACCGGGGCTTGCCACCATACATTTTTATTCAATAGTCCGATTAATAAAGGCTAAATACAAACTATGCTAAGTATACGAATAGCTTACACAACCACCCTCAATTATGACACTTTATATTCCCACTAAAAAAAGCAGGTTTAATACAGCGATAAAAAATATGTAAATAGGGTGGCAAAATATCCCCGGTTTATGGTGCATAAGCTTGGTACGATTAATCATATGCAGGACAGTGTGAGTGGGAGGCTTTCCTGTCACACTGGTCTAACTGATAAGCTCCAGAGAAATCTCGCGAACTTCACACCATCAGACAGTTTAAGTGCCAACGGTTTTTAAAACGATTAGTGGATTAGTGTAGCTGTGAGAATTTTTAAACAGGCAGAACTAATTTATTTGTTGCTCCTTGCCGTGATTTTACAGACGCAGAACATTGGACAGCTAATTTGTGAAAAAGAGCAATCGCTAAAATATTTCTGTGTCTTAACTCGTTGCGCTTTGACTTAACACTAATAAAACCGTTGTGTCTATACGGTGCCTGAGATAATTGACGCTAAAACAGCTGAACAAAACAAATACTGGTCACGGCTGATTTCACAAACCTGAGACAGGACATCAAGCTACTCCCCTTAATCTTAGGGCGTTTAGGCCTACATTAAAAACTATGACATTCTTTGTTGGTGACAACATGCATTCAATTTGATTGGTCACAGAATGTCCCGACTACTGACGATCACCGACATTGCTCCCCCCCCCCCCCCCTGTCATCGATATCTGGGAAAACTATGACATTCGTTGTTGGTGACAACTTGCATTCAATTTGATTGGTCACAGAATGTCCGACTACTGACGATCACCGACTATCGGTGCTAGAATCGTCTCATTAAAATGTCTATGGAACCACATTTTATTTTCTAGAATTTTTGTGCACAACAATCAGCCCTATGCATTATTCATAACTGCATACATGCTGAGTTATATATATTTATTTATATGGAACCCGAGATGTCATCGTATTTCACGAGTAGTAAACAGGCTACAGTTTAATGCTGTACCTGCATTCTAGACATTACATGTAATGTAATGTTGCACCAATGTATTGCCCATGCATAAAAACACACTATTTCTACAAAATTATTATTTTATCTTTGTTATTTATTCCCAAATATTTTAAATGTATTCGTATTCGAATACATTTGAAAAGTAATGTATTCGTATTCGAATACATTTTTTAAATGGAGTATTTATATTCGTATTCGTATTCCTGACTTTATAATGTAATCGTATTCGTATTCGATTACATTTGAATGTATTCGACCCCATGTCTGATCTCTACCTCTGTAAGCTTGAATATCTGGCTGATGTACTAGAATTCTGTTTTATTAAGTGAGTGTTATTAAAACGACCAGAAACATCACCTCCAAGTAGCTTAAGACGAGTTTTATAATAGAATTGCTAGTTCTGCTAATCTAAATACGGGAGCTGCGTCACTTTCAATATATGTATCCTCCATGTAAGCAATCAGCTCAGCAAAAGCAATACCTTTATTCCATTGCTGGCATTGATTATTATTGTTGTTTATGTTCTTAGCTCTGGCTCTATTGTATTATGCTACGAGACAAGTTTGATGATAGACTGCATCTTGTGAGAGCATGTCACCAGGACAAAGTGTTGCTAATAAAACGGTGTCTTATAGCTCCATGGTACCTTTTTTAACGTTTATCTAAATTCATGGTAGAAACCAAGTGCATTTTTCCAGAACTTTGATCACAACAAAAACATCCTTTTTTTTGCGGGTTAGTTACTGGTTGAATGTACATTATAAAAATTGGTTGAATAATATACATTTAGAAAAATGTGGCTATAACTCTGCCGTGTAAAGCAAAGGCAGTTACTGCCTTTTTGCCAATAAATGCTAAAAATGGCGGCCAATTTGGATTGCACAGCTTTTTATCAGAAAATCATTGAATTATATTTATTCTAAGGCGAATTACATTAAAATAAAGTGTGTCAATTACAACAGATATAATTGTTTTAACAATAATTAGAATATCATTATTTTTTAATGAATTGTTGCCATCTTGAAAATAGCGACCATTCTTGATTCCACCATTTGGATCATTTTTTGTCTACATGTTAATATTTTTATGTGTCCCTCTGCAACCTAAACTGTATACATTTAATTTGAAATTATTTTCACTGATCACAATAAAATGTAGTAATCGTTTTTTAAATATGACCGCCATCTTGAAAATGACAGCCATCTTGGACTTGTTCAACTTGGGTCCATAGCTAGTTTCAAAGTGTATCATCTAAGGTAACTTCCTGCCAATTTTTTGTGCGGCTCCTACTATTACGAAAAAGAAGTCAAAGATCATCTATTTGTGGAGTCGACCTTTCCACACCAAAAAATGCTGCCTGGAGAATAAACTATATTTCCTGTGTGAGAGTCTGGTGGCGTCGCGTGACCGGACATAGACTACTTTAGGACTACCTTAATAATGGGTGCGTGGTCGTGTCGCGGCACCAAATTATTAAAATGATGTAGGTCTAGCATGCGTGATGCTCTACTCATCTTGACATGTCGTTTTCCTTGGTAGCGAGGAATCTCTATAGAAACGAGGTGACTTGTTATTGTCAAGACTGAGAATTATGCGGCTCTGCAAAACCGCTCTGCAAAAAGAAAAGGCAGTAGCTGCCTACTAGAAAAGCAAGCAGTTATTGCCCTTTTGCTTCGCGAGGCAGTATGGTGGGAGCACGCAACAAATCATGCAATTCGTTGCATGAAGCCACCTTCTACTTCTGGTAGGCCCTAAACTGTCTTACTCCCTCTCTAATGATGATCTTTTTTTTTGAAATTTTATAAAAAAGTGTATTTTGCCGTCAGAATGCAGCTAGAATACGTTTTGAATAGCTTTCGATCTTTTGTAACACCAATACATCTAGTAAGTTTTGGGCATGACCAAACAAATTCGTAGCAGACACAAAATGGGCCGGATTATTTATAATGTAGCTAGAATAAAGCTCTCAACATTTGAAGCCACACTTGTGGCAGTCTCGAATATGTAACCTCCTTCACAAACACAATTGAAATCTTTTCTAATCTGTTTTATTTGCCGATCAAATCACTGTTATTGGGAATAAAATGAGTGTGTTTGAATATCAAGATTTGCAAATATGTGGTCACGAATTAAACACATGTGAGTAATTTTCACCCACTTGACGCTGTGGGTTGCGGTAGCGAGACACAGCTTCAAGTTGATGAGAAAGTAAAAAAAAAATAGGAAACTTAGCGGGCGAGGGTTAAAGGGACCCCTTGGGATGAGACATTTCCAATGTTGTCAATTTTGAAAATTTAATTTATATAAAGCTATATAGCCTACTGATCTTAACTTAAAATACGAAAAAGTCAAAAAACAATTTTAAAGCACCGAAAAAGAGTGAAATAGTTGTATTTCCAGGTCGTATATTGCCATGTAAACAAAACAAGTCAGCAATATTCAGCACTTTACATATTCCCACGTATCAGACGGTAAGATCAGAGCATTCGCCGCTAATTGGTGTCTTATAGTCAGGACACGGAAGGACACTCCTGCAGCACTGATTGTCTACCCAACGCTGGGCCGATGTCATCAGCATGTGGCCCAATGCTGTGAAAACATTCAATCGTCCTTCAGGTATACAGATAGTTTGTTCGGGTTACTTCTGGTTTCATAGAAATGTTGATTAAAAATATTTGTAAAAATATAAAAATTCTGAAAAAAATAAAAACATGATCCGTGGGATACACTACTTCAGTACGGAATTAAAAACAAAAATTGATGTCATCCCAAGGGGCTGCTTTAAGGTAAAATCGCATATAATAAAGAATTATCAGGCGCCTTTTTTGCGTTCACATTGTGGCTTTTCACTGGAATTATAGGAAATGCAAGCTGATTCATCATGTTTAAGCTACCGTGCTTCCGTAGTGGGGGTATTGGATTTTTTCATGTTAGCTTCTGCGTTTCAGCGTGTTGCCAACTGTTTTTGGAAGTGCCCGACCGCCCCACCTACACGAAGTTATAGCTATATTTTAAAGTGACTTACAAGCCCATTGGGCTAGGTGTTAAAACTTTGTTATTGATGTTTTATATAGCAAAAAAATTGTAACACAAGTCTCTAAATACAAAATATCGTTATCTTTATCGTTGTATCACGAATATTATCGCATAATAATACGCCACACTGTCGCTTTTAGTAGTGATATGATTCGCGTGAAATCAATCTCATTGCTCTAAGTGGTTATATTAGCATTAGACCTAAGATTTGTTTTCGTTATCAACTAATTATAACATATAATAGACATTCTAGTATTTTGACCACTTTCAACATGTTTAAAGCTATAAACCACTCAATGTCCGTTTCAGGTTTTAGTTGTAGCCCAGTTGTCTCTATCTCTGTAATCAGCGTGGTGCTTTCTGGGTATAGGTGTGTCCCGCCGTTCGTACACAGTGGACTATATACTCCTTTAAGAGCCCTTTCCCATGGAAATTGGGTGATTGGCTCACATCTGGTCTTGAATTCAGATCTTGCCCTTTGCTGTAAACAGATTGCGGACGTGACCGTTCTTTGTACGAAGGCGCGATGAAAAGAAACCAATATTTCCGTTTTAGGGCAGCCATGCAGTGACCGGATATGAGTGCCATTTATTTAGTACTTTCGCATAGACAATAATCTTACGCTGGACCAATGCTGGACCACCGTCCTCTTCTCAGCCAACACGAGACATTGTACAGCTGTTGGTTTAATGTTAGACCATCGTCTACGATGCTGGTCTAACATTAAATCAACAGCTGTACACTGTCTCGTGTTTATTGGGTTCTTATCTTTACATTAATACCATCGTGCTTTCACTTCGTGGCTGGTCGTTGACGGATGGGGATATAGCCGTTCATAAATGGCTGCCCATTAAAAAACGACCGTGCGTTTATAAACACTCGCAGCGCACTTCCGGCTAGTGTTTATAAACACCGAGGCGTTTATAAACGGTCGGCCAATATGACAGGTTTACTGTACATTTTATTCCCTTATATCAGTTATTTTCTCTTAATCATACCAGATTTGGTATAATGTCTAAATTGAGACAACACATCACTACTTAGTAATGCACTTGGAAAGCAGAATCTGTGAAATACGATGCTTTAATTCGTAAAAATTGCCAGAAATAGGTTTTTTGACCACTGACCCACACCTCATTAATGTGTCATTGCTAAAAAATGTATTGCATTGCCGGTACAATCTGTTAATACTTTGAGGTGGTAGCTATAGTGATAACCAACTTGTATGCGTAATTTGCATTTTCTATGTGCCAATTTTTGTGTGCACACAATAATTATTTAGTGCACAAAAAAAGAGCTAAACTCGCAGATTTCGTACATTGATCTTACTTCCTAGGTGATTTATACAATAATGTACCTTACAAAAACAACAAAACTGTACATTATTATCTGATGATATATATATCGATTATTATATATATATTGCCCGCCCATTTATAAACGCACGGGTGTTTATAAGCACTCACCGGAAGTGCGCCACGGCGACCGTTATTAAACGACTGGACCCGTACCTGTTAACAGAGGCCTATCCATAATATGTGGACATGTCCATACACTAGAATTGCGGAAATCTTTTAAATTTTGGGTTGCTGTGGCAACGTAGCAAATATACCCAAAACCCCGTTTATCAGGTATTTCTATATTTCTCATTTTGGACATACATGTTTGAAAATAAATCACGACCTCATCTCTTTTTTAACTGATAAATGCGCAACACACAGTTAAAATAAATTTCAGTCCATGGACATGCTGACATATTATGGACATATCAAGGAGCCAAAATAAAAATGCTGATTTTGGCCTGATCGTGTCGCTTAAATCAGTCCTGAGCTACAAAGTGACAACAATGTAATCAATATAGTGTGTATATGTTGACAATGTTGACAATGTTCACAATATATTTATATTACGACATATCTCATAGGATTCTATGTCGCACACAATAGGCATATTTAACCCTTTAAGCCTTCACGATGCATAAAAGCATCATTTTACATCCCCGAAAACAAACTTAGCCTAATTTTCCTATAACTAAGGGTTTTAGAATGAATATTCCCATTAAACTGGTTTACCAAAACATGACAATTTTCTTTAATGTTTGAACCACATCAAATCATCTTCATCCATTGCAAGTCGAAAATTGCGACAGCAATTCGCGTCTTGTAGTGGATGAAGATGACAATGGTAAATTCAGATTTCAAAGGGTTAACGCGAGGTACACAGTTAGTCGTGAAGATAAGCGCTGTAGGCTTCTCTAAAGAGCACTGTTTTGAGGGACCTTTTGAAATTATGCTCGTCTGTTATGTCTCTCATTTCTGGTGACATTCAATTTCATGCACGAGGGGCTGCTACGGCAAATGCCCGGTCTCCAAAAGGCTTTGTAGCAGACCGCGGTTATACGAGAAGGTTGTGCGTGACCTGCCTTCTAGAATGTCTTCACTGTTGCTGTGTATAGGTGGCATAACAGGCTTATCATAGCCTATAAATCAACTCAAGTCAATTTTTTGCCACCCTGAACATTTTGTATTCGTATACATCGCATATACAATGGATTACTTTGCTTTTTAAAATGCCTTATCTAACAAATCAGGGGGTGAATAGCCATGTAGAATGTTGTAACTGACATACACTATTTACTGGATATATTTCGCAGTACTTGATTTCACCTGTATTCAGCTCACAAGCTCACAAAATTTGGCTAACGGATTATTGTGTCACATCATGTTTTTTATTTGCCTAATTAAGTATTACCCTAATCAAACCAGGCAAATTTCCGCAGTTACAATCATTCATCAGATAATTGTCTGTAATATTATTACAAAATGTGAATTAAAATATATTGTTCAGTTTGAATGTGATTTAGTTTATGGAGGAGTGACTGCACTTTATTCTAGCGCGACAGAAACATAATATTAAAAGCTGAACCCTTAAAGCGCTAAGCCGCTTTTTAAATTATTTTATTAACCGATCAAATCACTGTTATTGGGAATGAAATGTGTGTTTAAAGATCACGATTTGCAAATATTTTGTTTCAAAATAAACAAATATGAGTAATTTTCACCCACTTGAAGTTGTGGTTCGCGGTAGCGGACACATCTTCAAGTGTTTGAAAATTTAAATATAATAACGTAGCGGGATAAGGGTTATTACGTGTTTTGGGGCTGCAAATGCAACATATTTCTTACATAAATGTGTAGTTCAATGAGGTGGCCTGGAGTATTAGTCCTGGAGGTGCGACTTATTTATTTAACTCTGCAGTACTGTCATTATATGATATAACATCACACAAATTGCAACAGAAACTATTTCAACTGTTTTATTGTTATCAAAGTGTCCTTTGTATGGATATGCATGTATTCTCATATGATGCCCAGACAAAACGTTACAAAATGTGTTATCAAAGAAAGTCATTCAAGTCCAGTTATTTGACACGCTCGTGTTACACTATTTTATTCACGCATCTTATTGTTCGTGTTGAATATCAGTGTAGGCACTATAAACTTTGCCTCCTGTTAACATTAGTCTTCAGTGGATAAGTTGTTTTTTTCATAATGACGAAAGAATAGACGAATTGGTCAATTTTTTTTAAACTTATCCTCACTTTTCGTTATATGCAATAATTTCGGAAAGCAATACAATCGCGCCTATTGTTCTATTAAGATAAGTATATAACACTGCTAGAAAGTGGTCAGTTATCCCAGCATAACATGGTCAAATGTTGAAAGGGTATGGTTCGGAAACAGTGTTTTAAAGTACTTGACACCATTCGAATCCCTTTTTTTTGAGGTCATGGAGGACATATTTATAAGTTTGAAACGACAGTTAGAAATTATGTTGCAATATTCGTGGGAGGTTTGGCCATTATTTGACAAAAAATGACTATACCACTTAACCACCCTTCACAGCGCCATTCGCTCACTCACAGATCCTGCCCACAGCCGTGCCCCGCAGGTGCATGATCACTCAGATAAATCAGTGAATATAACACTGAAAATAGTAACTATGTTTTTCATTTTATTCACTGTCAAACTCCGTTTCGTAAATGTTGAATATCGCTGTGTTCCGTCTGCCCTGTAGACTATTATGGTCAGACATTGGTGTGAATTGAGTTCAAAGGCATGCTAGTTCAAAATTAGTGGTTCTGTATGTTGTGAAGATTCACCTTTTCCCAAATATATGTTTACAGCGTAGGCCTAAACGTTTTGAACTTCTTCATCATAGCTATTTTTAAACAAAACCCCTCACCATCCCAGAAGTGTATCATGTGGGGTTATAGTCTGAGCCAAAATTTGTGAATTTCAAAGGGTCAAAATAATGAGCAGGCAGCAAATATAATTTCCCAGACCTCTTCGTGAAAATACATCACTATTATTATTTAAAATAATGTGGCTTGTATTTCACGAATGCATCGATGAATAGTGAAGTAACAATTTAACAATTTCAAAACGTTCTTACTCAAACATTATGCTTATATTGATCTGCTTGATTGATCAATAGGCCTACACTACAAATTATGTTAAAACACAAACAACAACAAAAAAAACACAAACATAAGTCTATACTATGGACAATAAACATTTTTATTTGTTGCATTGATGTACATGAGTAACTTGACATCAATTAGGCTGACAAATAACTAGATTTAGAATTATAAGCAACTATATCACGTAAATGTGTTAAGGCGGTGTAAATGATAAAACAAAAAATTACATTTCTCAAACTATAATGATCATATACATAAGAGCAAAAGCAAAAAACAGTCCAACAGAAAAAATTATTACTGTATAAGAATTTGTACACTGTAGAAGAATTTGTAAGATAACGAAATGAATATATTTTTTCAGGGACTACTGGTGTCGTTAATTGAGGACTCAATAGAATCATTAATTAATGTATAACATTATCTTAAACTGAATTTACATATCTACATAACGGCTAAATAATTTGGCAAAACCAATCACATCCGTACCAATCATTACTCTATAAACATTTAAGAACAACACGAATCAACACTAACTACGAAAGTAGTTCAGAGAACTTGAGGCCCCGGCAAAGGAATGGCAAAGGCCGGGCGACAACGTTATGGAGGACCATAATGTACAATTAGTGAATAAATGTGTATAATTATATCTGGCTAAAATTGCAAAAAATAGTTTATAGGTTATTTAGACCACATAGGTTTATATTTTTGTATGAACACAACTTGAAAAAGTGCTGGAACCAGCATTTTAGGCAAAATCCAAAATGGCCGACGGGGATAAATTTGCCTAATGTATTTTTGCTTCCTTGTTCTGCAATCCCCGATGTCCGCCTCCATCATCAAATTTCGAAGACTAATGAGTTAAATCAATGCAGACAGACAGATATTTTATGGACATAAAAGTAAGTCATTACAGACTTATTTGTCATAAAAATGGATGTAATTATATGTACATATACAATGTCGCTCTTTTGACATCGTCCATTAACGCTGGCTCAATGCGCGCATTCGTTTGACGCTAGATCCGATAAAGAGAACGTAATTTGAACTTTAACACGTTCGTTGTATATTTATCGGTACCAAAATGTTTGATTGTGTATGCAATAAATTATTTTAAAAATGGCTACACTTAACCTCCTTGATCTAAGTTACTAACAATTTGAAATGTTGTCCAATCTGTGTGAACAGAACGTAATTAGTGACGCCATCGAAAATGTTGAACACATCAAGTTCATAAATTATGCCTCAAGCCGCGAGTACCTTGTGTTTCTGTCAGCACCTGAGTTCAAGTAAAGCCATGCATTATGCGTGCTATGCATAGTGGAATGTGATCTGTCAACACCTGAGCCTAATGATACTGAGGTGAAAGACCGGCTCAGGTGCACATGCCAGTGATGCATTTTATCACACGTTTTGTTACCTTTCACTGAAATATAATGTTAGATCCGCCAACAGAGTGTCAGTTTCTCTAGGACGGTCTTCACAAGAGCACGAAACATATGATGAGTTGATAATGGCAAAAAAATCCAGTTGAAGAAATCCTCAGTATGTAAACATCATCCCAACCTGTACTGCCTTTTTTTACTGTACCACCGGCAGCTATTTATGTTTATGGAGATAATTCTGGGCTTGTTGTACATCTACGTCATAACGGGATCTTAATTGGCGCTCAATTTTACAGATCAAGCTTGGCTTGACAACAAATTGCGATTAATCTCTAACATAGTGTCACTTTATTCTGTGGAACCAAGCTTGGGTGTTTTTCCTTCAGCAATGAGAACATTTAATCATGCAATATATCCACCTGGATATCCTAGTTTGTTTCCGACAGAAATAACTTTATGACATTCACGACAATATTTAACAAGTAATAGGTATTAAACCAAAGGCGAGTAATATTCTATAGCCTATCGAAACCATATCTAAAGAATTACAATTAGCGATGGATTCATGGTTCCTAGAAACATAAACGTATGTGTAAAAATGTCCATGAAGTGTGGTTTGAATTATAAAATCCTAGCATTTTCTTCTACTGCATGGAAAATGCCTTGGGCAGTAAGTTATTAGGGACAAGTCAATATACGAAGAATAGTGCGGAAGCTTTATTTGGAATTTTACGAATTCCAGCACGAAAAGAATATCTTTATTACTAGGCCTATATATAACAACTAAAGTCAAAGTCAGATTATTTTCATTATTCATCTGATGTAATGTTATGTTTGTCTGGTATAACATAATGAAATGCCGACGACAGTAAATACAAAATGTGCCCTCTGAGGCTGGACAATTTAATTATAAAAATAATGACATTTTTGGTCAATTATGTTTGGTTAATGTGTGGAATATGAGCTTTAAAAATCGAAGAAATCTATGTTGAGAGGGTAGGGGAGCGCATACTTTAAATTTCTAAGCTTTATCTAAGACCACCTCCAGGACCATAAAGTACAATTAGATCTGCACCATCTCCTCGAAATCACAGTGATAGTAGGCAAATGATTGCATTTCGTTGAAAATAAATGGAGACCAAACTGTAGAGCAGTGCTCAATGTTACTGCGAACAAATGTACGCACAAGTATAAGAGATTTGTAACCATATCATATCCCTCATTCAGTTACATTTGGACACTAATGTATTTATAAAAAAATAAATCCATGACAAATCACGAACACCAAGATCCTCCATAAAATGCACTCTGCGGACTGATGTATTGTAGAGAGCATAAAAAATGAAACAATATTCTTCCTATTAAACAAAGGCGGGGGCCCTGGTGCAGTAGTTAAAGCTGTCTGCTTGGAAAGTCGGAGATCGCGGGTACGAACCCCACTCTGACATTTCTTCCCCGTGCACTCGTAAAGTTTCAATATTTGGGGAGCCTCCGTGATAGAAAGGTACGGTGCTCGGCCTCAGACCGCCAGGGCTCGAATTTCAAATCCTGTGTCTGCTGGACAGTGTCATTTCATTAATCTCACCATATTAAGTGCATTTCCTAACGTATTTCATAATCATATAAATTATTTAGATCATAGTAATACTATGATCTAAATAATTTATATGATTATGGAATACGTTAGGAAATGCACTTAATATGGTGTAATAGATAGTCATTATAACTTGAAACTTTTCTATAACAATTTGCGCCATCTACACCATTTACGACCCTCATTGTTTTTTATTAGACAAGAAATAAACAATTTGGCAAGCTACCATTAACATGATTGAAACTATACATGAATAATATATGAAGTAGCATGCAGTCCGGCGACACACTATATATGTAATGTACCATGTAATTTGGCATTTCATGTGGATATTTGAAGATCACTGACATTTTCAAAACAAGTCATACAAAGTGTGTCTATTTCAATTTCACATCAAATTAATCGAACGTGGACCTAGTCAACAATATTATATCTCGTTTGTTTTTATTTTCCGAATCTGTCAACGCCCGGGAGACTAGATCGAGCAAAAATGGCTTCAACATCATTTCAAGGTAATCAAGATTTCTCGCAAAAATATTATATTTATAGTTTTTCATGATGAGATTTCTATTTCTGAATCCGGTCAAGGTCCAGGATGATTTTATATCAAAATGGTTCATCCAACGCTTTGGGCGGTAGTGAAGCAGTTTGACCATTTTCTCTCAAGCTGTTTTTATATACGATTTTATTCAGTGTAAAAATTTTGAAATAATTTCCTGTTATTAGAATTATTAAAATTTTAACAAAATGAGATACAGTCGGATATTGGACAGAATTTGATAATTCCTGTACACTTGTATGTCTGACTACTCATTATCTTACACCATGATATTACGTGCATTATCTGGCACAATATGACAATGACTAAAAGTAACATAATGTACACAAATGTATACAATTCTAAGATATTGATGTACAGAAAGTATAACTTTCTACTTGAACATTCTAAACCCGTGGTCCATTGCCGAAACGTGATGCGCTGATAGTCGGTAATCTGAGTAATAATTTTTATTTTCCGAAGTATCATCGTATACATTTGCATGTGTAAAAACAGTTTACATAGATCATTTTCAGCGAGAGAGCTTTAATAGGCCTACAATGTACTCAGACTCGTACGATGCGATACCCCATTTTTTCAACAGGTCACCAGGTATCGCATCCCAAATGTTATGGGGTTTTTTCATGTCTCATTTTTTTTGTGTGTGTTGTGTTCTTTGCTTAAATATTAAAAAATGTCATTTCAGAATATCAACAATAAGAGGCTTTGTACTTTCACCATTGCTCTGCCATGCTCCTCGTTATTATGATGCGTCCATATCATCCGCAGCATTGCGTTATCTACCGAGAAGCGGCTGAGGTGTTGGGTGACAATGCCCCTGACATTGGATGTCATACTCAACTATTTTGTAATCGGCCATTACGTACTCCCAGGATCTTAGTGCGGCTTACATCTATTCACAATGAGCACAAGATGTCTACCAAAGGCTGTTTTAATGTTGAGCCGCCGTCTGTGACGGCGGCCCAACATTAAAACAGCCTTGGGTAGACGTCTGGTATTTGCTGGGATTGGCTTCATATCGGACGTGCTGGCCACGAGGGAGAAGGTGATGTGCACAATGTGATAGCGTGACACATAGAGACCTTGACATTTCTTATATCTTCTTTGATCACTCTTCTGGGAGAGCATCTCCACAAAGAGAGATGGCTCAATTTTCAGATGAATTATTTAATCATTTTGAAACTATAAATAACGTCAGCAATTGAGCTTCAATATATGAGAAAAAAGTAAAACCTGGTTTATTAAATGAATCGCATCAGTATCCATTTTGTAGTACGAGGTATGGCGATATTGCTTCATTTAAGTGTCGCCTACATCATGCAGTATCATCATGAATACCAGAACATTGAGCTTACTTCACAAATTGTCTCAATTATGACATAGCAGCTAAAGGTCAAGCACAAATATTTATTTTGTACAACTTTCATATACTACTGAAGGTGCTAAAAGTATAAGATGGGAATAGTATTGCACAGTTACTCTATCGGAACTTACACAAGAAAATGTTCACCTGAAGTGATATGATAAAATATGATAGAATAAAATTAGATTGGAGTGAAAATGATAACTTTCGTATGAGTAGGGCCTAGATCACAGAATGATTTTCCATTCATGAAATGAAGACTTTCGTATGACTAATTCACATAATGTTTTTCCATTCATGAATTGAAGATTTTCGTATGAGTAAATCACAGAATGGTTTTCCATTCATGAAATGGAGACATTCGTATGAGTAGATCACAGAAAGTTTTTTGTTGATATGATCTGATTCACATTAACCGTGGTAAACCAATTTTCAAGAAATTTTGCTGATGAAGTTTTTAGCCATAATTATCATTTTGGCGACTAGCCTACCCTGAAAATGTCAAATGTTAGACTATTTACCATGCAAGGTAAATCTGAAATGAAGTGGATGGGTTTATAGAGAGGTTACAATGCTTTTTGCAATGAAATTTTCAGGGTGGTCGGCCGAATCACTAGAACAAAGTGCCTGAAAAATTGCAGGCACCAATGCTGGTAAAGATAGGTTCAATCATGAACATGATCAGACTAAAAACGATCAGTAGTGGGTCATGGGGAGGGATCTAGATGTTTAAGACTTCCTGTCATATAAACCTATAATAATATGTGCAAACAAAAAAATCGTTGTGACCAAAAGCTAGATCTACAATTTATTCTATTCAGTCAGACACGAAATTCCATTTTAGTGCTATATAATATGGCAGGGGAATTTTTTTTTGTTAAACGCTATAATTTTCTACCAAGAAACATCCTTCTCAGCCAACACGATACATATAATTCAAGCTATTTTATGGTGGTCCCCTGTCTACGACGCTGGCCTAACATTGAACAGCATGGGGTCAACGTGTCATGGAAGCATAAACAATGAATGCGTGTATTGTCCAGTGGGATTTAGAAAGCTAAACTCACTGGGCCTACCAGGTATTGAATGACACATTACACTTTACCCAGTAGACACAAGATGTTGGTCTACCATTGGTCCAATGTCGTAGATGGTAGACCAACGTCTAACCAACATTGCTTCAACGTGTGGGGTATGTTGAGTAATTTGTAGTGTTATCTAGAGAACTGGGCAGGGGCCCTGGTGCAGTGGTTATAGCTGCCTTGGAAAGTCGGAGATCGCGGGTTCGAACCCCACAGTCTGGCCTTCCAAGTTTCAAAGAAACATAATGTTTCTTCCCCGCCCACTCGTAATGATTCCACATTGTGAGAAGCCCTCGTGACCGAGAAGTAGCGTGTTCAGCTTCAGACCGCGATTTCGAATCCTGTGTCTGGAGGGCACTGTCCTATCACCATCCTCGGGATGTTCTCCTGTCCCAGTTTAGCCTATATGTACACAAAGGTTGTATAAAACCCCATTAATTTCATTTAACTTTTTGAGAAACTAATCATAGGATAAGAAGATATGTGGGAATGTTTATTAGATATTTTTACACAGTCAAAATCTAATGGAAATCTGTTTCCGGAGATACACACATCTATAATAATAGGGTTTTTATTTTTACTTATAATTGCATGTATTTGATATTCTGTCGAAAACATTCGAAAGCTCTTCTGTTCAGTCGACAGACATGGTACCTAAATTTAACGTATAATTTAGATTCTAATATAAATATGATGTGCTGCAGGTTGATCAACCCTTAAACCGCCGGTGCCGAATATATTTGGTGTTTTGCTCAATTACTACCACATTCAGTACCGCTTTTTAAACTTGTTAAGCCATAAAGTGACATCAATCAGCACAATTTCAAAGAGTTGACCTCCATTTTATCAAATCTAAATAATTTTCACTCACTTGAAGCTGTGGATCGCGTTAGCGAGATACAAGTTCAAGTGGGTGAAAATTCCAATTGAATAATTTGGCGGCTGAAGGGTTAACATTGCTGCAATACTCACAATAGACTTACAACATGTTTTTTGCATCATGCGTATCAGAGCACAGCATCTAATAAAATAACCAATTATGCTTTTCATAACTTTATAAAATCGAAATTCCATATTGCTTTGAATGATGGGAAAATTTCAATAAATCTTTTAATTGTTTAATTTTAAATCAGGATTCAGCGCATCTAGGTACACAATACTTGGTCCAGTAAATTAGGCCTATATCACGCTCGCATGCAATTGAGTTGGTGCTTGTGTTATAGTGACCGGGCATGCTGGGAGTTCAGCCAGAAGTTACATGCTGTCACAGGAAATAATGTTTCTTCTTTAAGACTCTGGGTCTCAGATCCGGTTCAATTTCCGGTCACTAAGTGTCCCCATCTATATCTCAATTGCAGGCGAGCGTGGCCTATATACATAATAAATGGCCCATTCCTTTTGCGCGATTTTTTTGTATTCGTGTTTGAACTGTAGTTTTGTCTGCTTCAAAAAAGCTCACTATGCCTTGTGCTCAGATTACTAATAATCACTCCCCACAGCCCACACAGCAAAACAGCCGGAACAAAAAACACACCTAAAAAAATTAGCTAAGTTATTTAGGTTTTTCACATTTAAATCGATTAAAGTTTTGTTCTAATCATAATTTTTAGGGGAAAATATTCTACTTTTAAAAAATATATTATTAAAATATAATAATAAAAGTCATGTCTTGGCCATATTCCATCCAGCTTAGTGTCTGAATTTTCTATACGAACTTAAAGGTGATATATATCACCCCTTATATAGTATAAATAATTTTGTGACAAATAATCAAAATGGGGCACAAGTGTTTCCTTATATGGGGTGATTGGCTATCATGTGACCCTCTTGAGAGGATCACATGATAGCCAATCACACCATATAAGGACATAATTATTCATACCATATAAGGGGTGATAGATCACCTTTAAATGCATTTAAATTCTCACAGTTCTCCCAACGCATGATATAAACGATCTACGTTATACGTGAATGCTGCTTCATTCTGTAGATTTGTTTCTAACCCTCTGAACCCTCACGATGCATTAAAGCATCATTCTAAATCCCTGAAAACAGACCTAATTTTCCTACAACTAGGGGTTTTAGAATGAAAATTTCCAGGAAACTGGTTTACCAATACATAGCATTTTTCTTTAATTTTTAAACCACTATGTTAAATTCAGGCTTGAAAGGGTTAACAAATACCGGCCATTAGTGACGACTAATAGTGAGTACTTTTCCACCAGGTTGAGTGTCCAGTGGAAAACGTTTGCATGCATCTCGTCTCGTCCTGAATGAAATTATTTACACAAAACGTTTGCAGAGATCTGCAGTCTTTTTTAAATTGTCAGGAGCTGTGGCCATTCATATACACCATCAACTCAGTATTATGGGGAACATCCGTGACCGAGAGATAGCGTGCTCGGCCTCAGACCTCCAGGGTTTAAATTTCGAATCATGTGTCATCTCACTCATCTCACCACCCTCAGGAGGTTCTCCTGGCCCAATTTGGCCTGTATGTGCACAAAAGTGGCCTAATGCCCGATTCATTTCATTTATTTACACTATCAACAACGCTCAGAAAAAACAGGAACAATGCAAAAGTCAAGCAGTATTAGTCAAATGGCCTATACTAATTGCCTGACTAACCAGCTAAGATTTTTTTAACATTCCAAGTACTGTTTACTCTAATATAATCTAACTTATTTCGACACATTATGGATATTGCGCTTCTAATTGAATAATAAAACAAAACAGCTATATAAACAAATATGTATGCCTAGAACATTGAACCTATAATGTCTTGGGTATAAAATCTAATGCTAATATATACATTTAATTATATTTCGATACTTTTCAATCTCATCACAACATGGTCAGTATCACATAATAAATATTTAGCTGGGAGTAAAAACCTTCAAGAACCCAACCCACGGGGCACACGACATTGCTGTAACGTTCAATATCACAACAACGTCGTGCGCTCGTTGAGAATGAATAGTTACAACAATTTTGATTTTATTTAAGCTAGATCTCGCTAGTTATTGTGACCAGGAAGGTAAGAATTATTATTGAAAATTTATTATGTGGCTTTTTTCCTGACAATGGTTGATTTTGTGTTTGGACTTCACAGAAAACACAATATAAATACCAAGTGGCGTATTAATATGAGGGACCGGATCACAACCGCTCTCTTAACTATGTCAGTTTTAAATGAAGCCAACCTACAACAACATGTAGTTGGCCCCACACATGTATCAGAACACACACTTGATCTTGTCATAACTTCAGTATCTGGTTGTTCAGTTACAAGTACCACAGTGTCCACCATGATGTCCGATCACAATAATGGATACACACAACATTATGTAATCAGAAACCAGTTCAACCAGTAAAATATGTGACAGTGAGAAAATACTAATCGATTGACCAAGGAAAGTTGCAGCAAGATATTTTATCTTCAGCTCTGAGGCAGGACCATGCAGATGAATGTGAAGATGATTGTGATGATCTGTACAGCCAGGATCATAACACTCTCACACAGCTCTTGAACAAACACGCACCACGTATCAAAAACTGTCAGGGTCAGAACTTTGACTCCTTGGTTTACCAGTACAGCAGTAAGGAAAACTGGAGCGGAGGCGCTTAGAGAGAAAGTGGCGTCAAACATGTGCATGAACTGACCTGGACCGCATTAAAAAAACACAAGGTTGTCAGTGATATGTTAGATACATGTATAACAGCCAAGAGCAACTACTTTCACACCAAATTAATATCGGATTGTGGTGAAGATACCAAATCTTTATACCGCATAATGTATGACCTCATCGGTCGTGAGAAATCAACACAATTACCAGCATCAGGCTGTCTTGATAAAATAGCTGAAGCATTCAGCACCTACTTCGACAACAAAATTCAGCTGATGCTAGACCAGGCTGCCTTTTCAATGACTACCTCTTCTACTCTACCCACTTCCCACTCAGCTCAGCTCCAGCTAAAAATACAGTGAATGCTTATTGTTCAAGGTTGCAGTTACTGCGTTTTTGCCTCTTGAGGGTAGTACACAAAAACGACAATAGCGGCCGTGAAACCAAGAAAAGACAACACGGCTGGAAATTTATGATTACCATTATTTCATCATTTTTCGATGTGCTTTTCTCGACATCAAAGAAAACCACATAATTGGATGCGAGCAGTCATGTGATAAAACGGTTTAAAACTGCTTACGATATTACATCATCACCTCTAACTTACACTTTCGTGATATCTTCAGCGTGGGGAAAACGTGCTTCTTTTCCAACAACTAGTATTTTTTCTGTGCTTGGCTTATACAATTAGTCGACTTTTATTGGCATTTGAATTTTTTTGTAAATTCAGTTTATAAAATATAAAGAGCAATAGCTATTAGAAATGTCTGTTTACTTTTATCAATAAATAAAACGGTTGACACTACATGTACATAGTTTACGATAAGAAGAATACAGTTTATTTTTATCTCCAGGAATACTGTTAAACATTTTTTGTAACATATTGACTGCAACCGGATTATGACAGAGGGTTTATCCTGCGGGGATGATGATATGATTGATGACAGCCACAATCACAGCCATGTGTGCTTTTTACAGGAACAAAGTGTATCCAGATTTTGTCTCACTTGACGTGCATTAAGCGATATTAAAGATAGATACTTTCAAGTGTATACATTTTTTCATGGGAGATACTAGTATAACTATGGCAGTTTGATTATTGGTCCTTTGATAGTTTGATGGCTCACTTGTTATATATCGTTCGTATTTTCTTTTCGGTCACTTGCCAACGCGATTGCTTGTTTGCCTATGTGTTTGAATTGTTTAAATTTGCTTGCTCGCCAGCTGGGCGGGGGCCCTCAGGGGGTTCGGTTCCCGGTCTCGGCGGTTCGAAAAAAACAAAATATGTTTCTTCCCCATCCACGTGTGAAAGTCAGTAGTGTGGGAAGCCTCCGTGACCGGGAGGTAGCGTACTCGGCCTCAGACCGCCAGGGCCCGAATTTCGAATCGTGTGTCTGGAGGACAATGTCATCTCCATCATCTCACCATTCTCAGGAGATTCTCCTGGCCCAGTTTAGCCTATATGTGCACAAAGGTGGCCTAAAGCCTGATTCAATTCATTTTGCTCGCCAGCTTGTTCGCTTACTTGTTACAAAATGAATCACATAATGTGTATAAGTGCATAGTAAAAAAATGAAATGAATCGGGCTTTAGGCCACCTTTGTGCACATATAGGCAGAATGATTCATGGATATCAAAATAACAGATATAAAATACAAAAGCCCGGATTTAATTAAAAAAAATTAAGTGCTTAACTTGAATTTGAATTTATCTGTGATTGATAATATGATAATTATAGGGAATTTTCGTCAATATGTGGCCGAACCTGGAACTACGAGAGGGCAGACGGATTTTTAAACCAAGTTGTAGTATAAGGTCTCTAGCATCACCAATAACATTTAAATTGATCAATTACGTTTGAAGGTGGACGCTTCTCTGATATTGGAATATTTATGAGGACAAAAAATGACGTAGCCCAAAAATACCCCTCCCCCACCAACGTAATTGATCGATTTAAATGAACTTGTGGTCTATTTATGTAGAGTTTTATTTGGTGAATCAAACAAAAAATATCTATGTGTCCTGTCAAGGTCAATTTATAGGGCAGAATCAAACACAAAACGTACGCTTTTTAAATGTTTTCTGCAGGACAAATGTCTTTTTCTGCAAGGCAAACGTAACTTAAATAATAAAATATCGTATGTACATTTCATAAAACTAAATGAGTGGCTATTGGCAAAATATCCTATTATTAATCGTTTTTACTCCGTTGCTTTTTTACTTGGTTTTGCGATTTTTTAACTAGGCATGTCTGACTGTTTTTTATCTTTGATCTTGCTAGTTTTAGTACGCCTACCGGTGGTCACTTCTGCACGCGTTTTAAGGAATGATTACCACGATTATATGGAGAGATCAGCCAACAGTTGCTAATTATCCTTTTATCAAGGATTCATGGATTGCATATGCTTGCTCTCTTGGTTTGATCGGGTATTTTGTCCCATGTTATTTATGGTCATTAGTCCCTAGGGGAGATCTGCGGCAGTCCAGAGAGTCATTAGCTTTATTTCCAGCCCACTTCAGCTGCAGTCGCTTCCCTGGCGTTCTGAACTGGGTATACATATACCATAGTACTGCCATTTGTTGGAATACTAACACCAAAATCACTTACTGTATCTTTTGTACTGTTTGTGCAATTCAGATTTAAATATTGTTAAACGGTATTTAAATTTGTATTGCAAAAAATTAAAACGGTACGAAAGATACAGTTAGTGGTTTTGGCGTCATTATTACTGGACAATATCTCAAATCTTATAGGTAACCTGCGAAGGTAATATGTTCAAGTGGTATTGTTGCTTTGTTTAATAACGTATTCGACAGAATATTTTCATGTGATATGAATTCGGTAATTCAAGTTTGAAGACCTGTTTACACACAGTGGCTACAACTAAAAGAGCAGGACATTGTGGTATTCGATTGCAGCTATCAACAATATGTCATCGTAGCTCATGAAGACAAAATACGATATTTCAATGGTAACATCGGATACATTGTTATTGCTAAATCTGTCATAATGATGAGCGTCATGGTGCAATGCTGATGAAATCATGTCCATCCACCCTCTTAACCATTAAAGCGCTGCATTAAAAAATAAAACATTTTCATCCACTTGAAGTTGTGTCTCGCTACCGCGACCCACAACTTCAAGTGGGTGAAAATTATTCATATTTGTCTAATTTAAAACCAATTTGGCAACTTATCTTGATGTCGCTTGAGCGCACATTTCATTCCCAATGTTATTGATTATTGATTTGATCGGTTAATAAAACTGATTAAAACCGACCATAATCGGTCTTAGTGGACTAAGGGATAACATACAATTATTTTTATTTCTTATTTTCATCCACGCTTGCTTCCCACACCTCCCCACTTATTTACGTAGATGTAAATTAATACGACAGCTTTTGTCATATACCTTAACATGTTGATATCAAGTAATTTTTGTAATGATTCATAATTTGCATTTAATTAATTTTATTTGAATAATGCCATGGGGTGTTTAGATGAGACACATATACTTGACGTATTCTTTAGCCCGTAAAATGCTTAATTATATAATTTATTCTTTAGCGACTGGGAGTGTGTCTCGCTACTGTTAACCACTACTTTAAACAGATGAAAATTACTTACATACGTGCAATTGGAATCGAAACATACTATAATTCCGACAAACCCTTCCAGGCGTTCGACGATGCCCAGTCACACTTAGTACACCTCTCTGCAAAGGCCAAAGGCAGTATCTGCACTAGTAAAGTGAGCAGATACATTATTGTCCTTCTGGCTTTGCACGGCAGTGATGGGAAAACCGAAAGCTGTCATATTTATTGTGTTCACAATTTCACATTTCAGCACACATTTATAGAACATCTCGCTAGGGCAGTGCTGATATTGGGAGGGGTATTGCCCCCTTGTTTGCCCTTGTTACACGCTCATTTCTCAAGGTTCAATTGAACAAGCAAAATTACAATTATGCAGCAGCGTGTAGCACCAGCTTGGGCTTCCATCGCTAAAGATTGGTACATAATTGGGTATGGACTCCAGGAGGTTGACATGGGTTGAGGTTGTGCTTTACTGCATGGATGCTGCCCAAAATAAACGTGAAGGTTATGTCAAGGTCATGTAAAATGTCAGGTTTATCAGTTTTTGGGTGATGTGTACTAAATGCGTAATGATTAGGTAATGCGTAATGATTACGTGTGCAACCATGCAATCCGCACTACTGCGACATCTGTCATCTAAGTATTATTATAGAATTTTAGGCATGATGATAATGGAAGGTATGGTTTGTTTTATTGTATTATTAACACAAATATATGGTTTGGTGAACAAATCAAGTCTCTATCTCATTTGTGGAGTAAGTTATAATGATTTTATTGATTTTATGGTGGCCATTTTGAATTTTTCGTTCCAAAGGAATCCTTTAAGAGTGACTTTACATCGGCCCAGATATTATTATGGGGTGCTGTCCATGCACAATCAAAAGAGCAACCAACTTTTATCAGCAAAAACAAGGCTATCCCCATAATTACCGGACGAGATTGATTTTACAGACAAAAATACTAAATAACACACTCTGCTCCCAAGTATACTCGGGGGCCGCGTTTAAAGGGTCAAAGTGAAGCGTTCACTATTATTCATTCACGAGATAGGGATAGCCCTATAACTAGCATCGCGCTCGTTACAGAGATAGTATAGGCTACACCAAATAAGTAAAACAATCATCAAGGTGTTGCCGTTGTCAGTTTTGTTTCGCTGGAATAAAATCATTGACCAATATAGTTCAACAGCCAGCACAGCTTAAATAATTTGGTGGCCAATTTTCACGAGCCGATGTATTACTGAGAATACACCGATATGTACTAGGCCACCCACCCCTCATACAAGTTTCAAGCGAAATGTAAAAGGCCTATTAAATGACTGTTGGGAGGTGGCAATGCGTGACAATAATTTCACCGAAAAAAGTGACGGAGATGTTAGAATTGTGACGGAGTTGAAATAAACTGTAGAAGCATACATGTCACACAATCGTCTGGAAATGCATTTTGTTAATAATAGTCTGGGAGCCAGTTTTCAAAAAAGCTGCTCGTTTTTTTCAGTTCATTTGTCCCAATAAGTGGCAGAGGTCTGATATGTGCATATGGTAAGGAACTGTCCCTTATTATGGGCATGGGTTAAGAATTTTCCCGTGGCAGCAAAGTACTGAAAATGAGGGATGTTCAAGGGTACCCTCGAGCCCAGAGGAGTGTACATTTTTAGACCCAGGTTATTGAAAATCTTAACCACAATTGTTATTAACAATCTTTAAATCACTGTCAATCCTATTTCTCTTTCATTAAAGATAATATTTTATTATAGTTTCGATTTTTTTCACAAAATATAAATCCACCCTCAGAGCGCTGAAAGTCAATGTTTGAAGGACTGATGAGATCAAAAGAGCGGATGCCTCAGGTACTGTCACAAGTTATATTTTTGGACCCCTGCAGTAATAGCATAATCCTCATTGCTATGGTTATAAACAATTGTATTACCACTCTGGCCACATCTTGTTATTGGATATATTGAGGATGAAACAGGTGTGATTTTAGATTTTATTCATTAAATGCAAATCTACCCTTAGAGCGCTGAAAGTCAGTATTTGAAAAAAAACTTTGAACAACATAGTTTGTACTATGTAACTTTGCGTTTTCCTCTACATGTGTATGATTATGAGCATGCTAGCGTCTGTTGACCTCATTGATAAATCTGTCATCTGATATCACTTTACAATAATTAGAAAAAAAACTATACCTTGTTGCATGGAACACTTTTGACATCAAAAGTCCGGATGGGGTACAATGTACATCACAAAGCACCAGGCGGTGACCATCTGTAATGTATTTTTTATATACTATACACGGCAGACCTACACATACATCACAAGGAACCAGGCAGTGACCATCTTTAATGTATTTTGTATATACTATATACGGCAGCCCTACATACAGTATACATCACAAAGCACCAGGCAGTGACCATCTGTAATGTATTTGTTATATACCATACACCGCAGACCTAATACAGTATACATCACAAAGCACCAGGCAGTGACCATCTGTAATGTATTTGTTATATACCATAAACCGCAGACCTACATACAGTATACAGCACAAGGAACCAGGCAGTGACCATCTGTAATGTATTTTTTATATACCATACACCGCAGACCTACATACAGTATACATCACAAGGAATCAGGCAGTGACCATCTGTAATGTATTTGTTATATACCATACACATGATACACGGCAAACCTACACGTGCATAACAAGGAGCCAGGAGGTGACCATCCGTAATGTATTTGTTATATACCATACACGGAAGCCCTACATACAGTATACATGACAAAGCACGAGGTTGTGACCATCTGTAATGTATTTGTTATACACTATACACGGCAGACCTACACATACATCACAAGGAACCAGGCGGTGACTATCTGTAATGTATTTTTATATACCATACACGGCAGCCCTACATACAGTATACATCACAAAGCACCAGGCAGTGACAATCTGTAATGTATTTTTCCTATACCATACACGGCAAACCTACACGTGCATAACAAGGAGCCAAGAGGTGACCGACTGTAATGTACTTTTTATATACCATACACGGCAGACCTACATACAGTATACATCACAAAGCACCAGGAGGTGACCATCTGTAATCTATTAATTATAATATTAGTATAGACAAGGGCGAAGTTACGGATCTAACCTTGCTTGACTTGTCGGCCGCTTTCGACACCATTGACCATGCTACATTAACAGATAGATTTTCTGATTGGTATGGAATATTTGGCCAGGCTCAAATTTGTTTTTTTTCTATTTGCAAAATAGGCACCAGTCCGTAAAAATTAAAGACCTTTTTTCAGATAAAGTCACACTCTCATATGGAGTTCCACATGGCTCTGTGCTAGGACTAGTGATTTTTACTTTATACACTACACCATTCAGCGCTAGTATATCTAGTTTTGACATAAACCACCATCTTTATGCCGATGATAATCAAATTTACATGGCTCTATCACTTTCCAACGCTAAGAATCTCTTGAGAAGTTGCAACATTGTTTAATGGGTGTGTTGGCCTGGATGAAAGGATCTAAGCTGAAGCTTAATCGTAGCAAGATAGAATTTCTTCTTATATCCGCTGAGGATATAGGCGCTATAGAAGTTTTATTGATCGATTGATTGATTGATTGATTGATTGATAGATTGATTGATTGATTGATTGATTGATTGATTGATTGATTGATTGATTGATTGATTGATTGATTGATTGATTGATTGATTGATTGATTGATTGATTGATTGATTGATTGATTGATTGATTGATTGTTTGATTGATTGATTGATTGATTGATTGATTGATTGATTGATTGATTGATATATACCATACACGGCAGACCTAAATACAGTATACATCACAATGCACGTGGCAGTGACCATATGTATTGTATTTTTTATATACCATACACAGGAGACCTACATGTACATTACAAAGCACTAGGCGGTGACCGTCTGTAACACCTGACTGATTGTCGTGGTAGACTTGCGGGTCAAACACACATAGATGGCGAAAATTTAAAACAACAGCTGTTATGTATATTTATAGATAGATAGATATTTATTGACGACGGTAAGTCCATGCAGACTTATGCGTCATTAAAATGAGCATATGTACAAGACTATATAAAGCAGGATTATTTCGGTAAAATATGCATGCTAAGTTAACTTAAACATGTTAAAATCAAACGACAATATATACTAAAACAAGCACAGGTTAAATAAAATATACATCAGAACTATTTAAAATAACCTACAGTTAAACAGCATTGGCATGATATTTTTAAGTTTCCCGCACCAAAACCAGAGATAAAATAGCTACTGCATAAAAAAAACCTGGAAAGCGTAGAAACCGAGTAATTACATAATGAGTGAGAGTATGTATAAAGAAGAAAATAATAATATTAGTAACATTTAACATGTTAAAAAACAATCTAAAAAATGTATTGGCTGACGTCAGCTCGAAACACCAAGATGATTAGAGGAATCACCAGCCGCACCAGTCGCTGATACCACAGCGGTGATCCCCCGACAGCATGGATGATTTCATGAGTGGATGATTAAAGGAATCACCAGCCGCACCAGTCACCCTACGCCCCAATCGTTTTATAAAGCGGAGGTAGGCGACACGCTTAAGGTTTGAAAACAGCTATAGGTGTATTTTGCTAAGCATATTACTAAAGGTCGATGTGTAGATGACATAATATAATTGTCGTCGTTTGAGAGTGAGTCAAATTCACTGTTGAGTAGTTTGCTTTCAGCAAATAAACTAGTTCGCTGCGTAGTGAAGTAAGAGCAAGTAATTGAAAAATGAATTTTGTCATCAACAGAGTTTAATGTACATCTTTGACATGTGCGCTGTTCTGGTGGTATTTTTTGCGGCTTGACATGCCTTCCTCGTTCAATTTCTAGCATATGTGAGCTCATTTTCAATCTTGATAGCGTCTTTATCCACCTTGTGTCGGGGATGTAACACAGATATTCTTCTAGCGAGTGGTTGAATTTAAACTTTATGTACGTTCGCAATTTTATGGAGCTGCGGGCTTTGTTAGACCAATCAGCTTTATATATATTAATCAAACATAATTTAACTTGTTTGATGAGACGATTGGCATTTTCGACCCTGTGATTTTTCCAAACATCGCAGTGGTTTGTTCGGAATTGTGTCATGATATAGGCCTACGTTATTTAAAAATGTGCATTTTGCCCGAGCTAACCACAAATAAACCAACTTCTAAGATAAACTTTAACCGGAACGTATAAATTGTTTGGTGTTCATACTGATGGTCACATCCTGCCACTATCCACCCTAAACACAGATGAGTTTGATAAAACACTGACTTAAGCTGTGACGGTGATGTTGACAAAAACACAAATGTAGCGTACATAATGATGGGAGGGTCATCACCAGATGTGCCACGATGAGAAACGTGCATGACGAAAGTAATCTTTTAGTTTACTGACAAATCAGCATGATCGATATTACTATGCGTGTGCTTCATAAGAGATCAGAACCATTTAAAGCTATATATACGTGCATATAGTCCGGCAGCCAAGTGGGGTGACCGTGATTTTGCTGATAATAGTTTTTTCTCTTTCAATTATGCATGGATAGCATCCCTATGATGATATTTGGACGAATGTGAATTTTGCGTTTTTAAAAAATCCCTCCAGGATGAGAAACCCACATCCGTAGATGCATAATAAAAATATCACTACAGATGCATAGTAAAAACAAAATCAGCCAAAACAAGGTTACATGATAAACAAACAGTTGGCTGCGGAGCAATTGAGCTATTTTTTTCATTCTTAGACACCATGAGGTGTTTCCAAACTGAAATTTAACTTTTCATGTAATTTTTATTGCGAATGCCGATTTTACATTTTTAGCTATAAACTGTGAAACATGGATATTTTGCATAACTCAAGTGTCACAGGACATTGCATGGTAAGCTTCTAATAAATAGCTAAATAAGTAAAATCGGAATTCGCGATGTGTTTTTTGCAAAAAGTCCAAATAAAACGCAAAAACAAATCTAAAAATATTCTATAAACTGACAAACGTGGACATAATACATAATAAACTAAGAATATTTAGCTAAAAATGTTAAATCGGCATTCGCGATGAAAAATACGTTTCTTTCGAAAAGCGAAAAAAACATTTATCGTCCCGGATAGCTAATTTGGCACACATCCCATGTTGTTCCTTGTGGTCGAATTAGTCTAAAACAGTTGAGTTTAGCCTCTCGCAAATAAAGTGCATAAAAAAGTTGTCAGGACCTAGACTAAGTAGAGGCACGACTGTATCTATATTTTTAAAACATTGGCGACGGTTTAAACCCGAACTTGGCATATTATGTTTAAATTGACTTCTAATTTCAAAAATAACACCATAAACCACTTTCTTTAGTCAGACTTATACGAGCAAGTGGTATTACACATGTTTCTATGCCTATTTGTTGAAAAGCTGTAGGACCTATTATCAGAATAGCTAACTATGTTAATCAGCGTGAATTAGAAAAAATAGTTTAAGATGCATAAGGATATGTTTTACCAAATTTGTCAAAAATGTTTCCGTCGCGTCAAATTATTAGAAAAAAACATTACTAACACATACATAGCATTACATAAGATTATCAGTAAGAAGTTGTTCGTCACAAAAAATGGTCGATTATGGTAGTCATGGTGTATTATGCAAATGAGCTTAACAAAACTAATTATGAAAAAATTACCAAATTCACGAACGTATATCCTTTTGCAAGCCATTGTTATTACAGGGCTCGACACTATCGGTTGCCCAATTGCCCGGGGCAACCGATTTTGGATGGGACAAGTACAAAATTACAGACAGTGACACCTGTGCTCCAATTTTCTCTATTTCAATTTTGAGGGACCGCTTGTCACTTCCAGCAAGGAATATAATCTAACACTTATATATTCCTTGCTTCCAGTGACGTTCTTACTTATTATATGGCACAATAAAACTCTTTTTCGGGCAAACGAAAACAACTCCAATCTATCGTCATGTCCTCTGTCTATTATTGTAGAGGAATGCTCTGCAAAGTCAAAAGGCAGATACTGCCTTTTTATGTTGGGCCACCGTCTGCGACGCTGGCCTAACATAAAAACAACATTGGATCAACGTCTCGTGTTTCTGGGTACCTACTAAGACGCGAGGTGTAGACCCGATGCTGGATTAAAGTCAGTCCACCGTCTGCGACGCTGGCCCAACCTTAATTAGCATTGTGACAGTACCTCATGTTTGCTGGATGTGGGGGTGTCAATGATAATCTGCAGCCTGGGAGGACCGTGGAGATGTAATTACCGGGATAAACATAAATCCCGGATATTATTATTATTATTGCCCGCAAACCCGGCGACGGCCGGAGCTTAAAAATGGCACGTGCCATATTGTGATAATGTGGAATGTTGATTATTAAAACTAATTACAGTTCCGTTTCATTATAAGGTGGATCAAAACCGATTATGTGTGGACTTTATTCAATAACTTAACCCCCTACATGCCGGTATCAACGTATTGGAACAATGATTATTGTTATTTCGGTCGCACTTTCGATGGAGTAAAAAAACATTCTCTCTGCCCTATTTAAAGCGACGCAATCAGGCCAAAAAGCATCATTTTTATTCTGGCTCCTTGGTATGTTCTCAAATTTTCACAATGTCCATACACTAGGATTGCGTAAGTTAACAGTTAAAAGAAAAATGAGAAATATTTAATTTTATACATTGATGTCAAAAATGAGAAATATAGGAATAACAGCACACACGGTGGTACAGAACATAACACGATAATGCAACAATTAGCACAGGGCGGGACAGAACACGACAAGATAAAACAAGATAAGACAAGATAAGAGAAGACAGCAAAAGATAAGATACAGCACAGCAATAGCAATTGTTACAACCAATAACGCAACAAACTCCCGATAATGTAATACCTCCCGATAATGTATAATGAAAATAAACCGATAAAGTATACTTCCCGATAATGTAATAAATTTTACCGAAAATGTAATAAACAACCTCTCCGATAACTTTTAGCTGATAAAGTAATAAACAAACTTCCCGATAATGTAATAAAACAAACCAATAATGTGATAAAGTTTCAAAGTCAAAAGAATCATTTTATTTTAGTTATTTCAAGACGTTGTAGACAGTGTGTTTTTCAGATTAATACCTGTATGAATGAATGGAGTTGCATACGACCTGTGTGCACATATAGGCAAAACTGGGCCAACCTCCTGAGGATGTTGAGATGAATGAAATGACACTGCCCACCAGACACAGAATTCTATTCCTGGGGGTCTGAGGCGGAGTACGCTACCTCTCCGTCACGGAAGCTCTCCACCATACTGAATCTTTAGGAGTGAACGAGGAAGAAACTTTCCTTTCTTGATAAGCTGATTAATCCCATAGCAGCGAAAGGGAGCTGCGATTTCAGACTTTTCGGGCATGCAACTTTAACCACTACGCAGGACCCCGCCCTCGATACGTGTAGGTCAATGCAAAGCAAATTCCTATTATATTCTTCCCGTCAGGCTGATATAGTCCAGAGTCTGTAATAATCGATCTCTCGAGTCATTCCATTTTGCTCAAGTCATTCGCTCATTTCTGGCTAAAATCCATTTAATATGCCCAGTGGGATTCGGATACCTATTTTCAAAATGACCGCCATAAAAAATAGAGGAAAATCTTGAAATATATCAATTATAATATTTTGCTCCAATCATGTAATAAACTCCCGATAATGTAATATACTAGTATTTAAACAATAATGTAATAAACAATTTTTCAAGTCATTCGATCATTTCTTGCTAAAATCCATTTAATATGTCCAGTGGGATTCGGCTACCTATACATCAATTTTGAGCAAAATTAACGATTTTTACTGTTTTAGGAATGATTATGTGAGACATAAATTTGTAATTGTGTTTTTTGTGTTGATGGCAAATAAATAAATAAATAAAATAAATAGCCGATTCTTTCATTTTGCTATGCACATACGGTTACTATACAATGAACACAAAACATTAGTATAAAATTTGTACAATGTCGGCCCAACATCTTCGACGTTGGTCCAACATTGTACAAACGTTATACAAATGGTTTGTGCTTGCTGGTATTTACACAGTATGATACCTCTGATATACAGCGTGATAAGTGCACCTTTAATTTTGATCTATGCAATTATACACCATTTTGTGCGACAGTGTAGTTTTCGACATCCACGAAATAACAGACAGTTTTTTCACAAGACGTGGTATTATTAAATTATGAAGCACTAGACGTCATTTTTTTTATCTGGCTATCCATCACCCATCATGCTAATAATAATTATACAAGCTATTACGAGAGACGCTCTACGCATCAGAGGCAAAAAACAACAGTTATATTTGCAAACGAGCCCGGGACTGGGGAATTCTGAGCTGTCTGAAGCCGTAAGTCCATCACTAATGAGGGAATAAGTATCCAAAAAAATTATGGATAAAACTGGATTATTTATTGTACACATACTTTAGCGAAAATAGCACGTTCACCGAATGTTGTATTCATTTTGTGTCAGCGTCGCAGATGATAGCCCCGCATCAAATCATCATTAGCTCAGCATATCCGTGTTTGCCGAGACTCTATCATAAACGAGGTGTCGGCCCATATTCTGGAACGTCACCAGGCGGAACTGGCGGGGGCCCTAGGGTAGTGGTTAGCACCGCTGCCCTTCACGCCAGAGTTCGGGGTTCGGTTCCCGGTCTCGGCGGTTTGAAAGAAACAAAAAATGTTTCTTCCCCATCCGCGTGTGAAAGTCAGTATTGTGGGGAGCCTCCGTGACCGAGAGGTAGCGTGCTCGGCCTCAGACCGCCAGGGCTCGAATTTCGAATCCTGTGTCTGGAGGACAGTGTCATCTCAATCATCTCACCATCCTCAGGAGGTTCTCCTGGCCCAGTTTAGCCTGTATGTGCACAAAGGTGGCCTAAAGCCCGATTCATTTCATTTCATTTTTTTACCAGGCGGAATATTTCCTGAAATCTGACTGACTTGTGCACTGTTATGGTAACGCGTAGTATGAATGAATGGATGAATGAATGAATGAATGAATGAATGAATGAATGAATGAATGAATGAATGAATGAATGAATGATTGAATGAATGAATGATATTTGAGACCACGTGTGTGTACATACGAGCTGGACTGAACCGAGAAAAACGCTTGAGAATACCAAGCTGAATCTGATGACACAGGCACATGATTTAAAATTTGAAGCCTGGTTGTCCGAGGTCGAGCACAGTATTTCCTGGTAAAGGGGAATCCCCACAATATTGAATCCTCACGAGTCGTCAGCGATGAAACAATTGATAATGCTTATTTTAGACCTGAATCTTGCGAGCAGGAGACAAATTACACTGGGCTCGTATTCTCGGACAAGTTACGATAATTATATCGTAGGCTTCAGATTGATCGAGATAACCATCTCGACCAATCCGAAGCCTACGATATATCGTAACTTGTACGATAATATGGCCACACAGAGATCCCCCCCCCCCAAGGGGACAGCGCTGTAGGGGTGTAGTGACGAACATGCTATATATAATGATAATGGAAATTCAGTCAATTTGGCCGTAGTGTATCTTGTGTCAGTTCAGGTTTGTGAAACCCACTTCCAGCTTATACCCTGATGACATCGCCAGCCTCGACATCATCACCTCCATAACACTAGAGACAAAATTGCTGTGGCACACTTTTATCACTGGGGGCTATTGTCAGAATGTCGGTTTACACTCTCCTCATTTTGATATCCTGCTGTGAAGACTATATTATTATATCTACTTGTTATTATCATGACTGTGTAATTTTTGCAAATGCTAGTGATTTCACAATTACTTTTGATCAAGCATTATGCTACAAACCCGTCCCATCACATGTCACATGTGTCAAACATTCCATTGCCGTTTGCGGTCTGTCAAACTAAATGAGCAATCACTATTACCACTAGATATTACCTCCTGAATGTATATTTTTTAATGTTTGGATGACGGTAAAGTTTCGTTCATTGTGAATGCACAGCAATTACATTAATTTTGAGCCGATACCATGGACACACACATTTGTAGTTGATGTTTTGCGTTCAAAATGTCTAAATTTGAAGTAAACAAAAATGATATGACATGTTGACATAGAAACGAAAAAACACAATGTTTGTACGTGCAAAGCGTTAAATAATTTCATCGTTTTTTCTAGTCGTATAAATTTCTAGTCTTTCTAGTCGGTTAAAAACTTAATATGTCACGAATTGGAATTGCAATGTGTTGCACTTGCAAATTATTGCAAATTATTGATTTTTATTTCTCAACCTCACTAATTATTGTATCTTTTCTTAGACTTAAATAATTATGAAAACAATATTGACAATTTATAGTCCTGTACATTTGCCTGATATAATTTATGCATTATGTTTGATTAAGATGTTATCATGGTGATAATCAGAGCACGTTTTGCCAATAATGGCTGTATATTTATACATTTTTAAAATTATCAATGCATTGGTCTCAGGATGTGTGGTAGGTTCATAAGTCATATCAGTCAACTCATCCCCAAACAAATACAGATAGTTAATTGATATTATCTGTCAAATAATATAATAACCTGTTCAAGGTTGTCTATGACAGGAAAGCCCATGATGACGTTTATATTAGAAAATGGAGCATCGCTCCGAGCCTATGATCACATCAATAACGCAAATAATGTTTGGTATGATTGTGTACCTCACCGGTATGATCAAAACTCGATAGCATTTTTATCGGTGTTATTATAAAATGAGCGTGAATGTCAGTGTGGCCGTATCTCGTAGGCTTCGGGATGGCCAGATCAGCACCAAGCGCTCAGCATCAAACGCCACCAAACTGACGCTTGTTTCAGGAATCAAAAATACATGTATTATCAATAAGAAAAACACTTCAATATTTTAGTAGAAAATGAACGAGTACAAATAAAATAACTAAACGATCTACTCTAATTATTACTCTTATATTTACTGAGCATGACATTTGTTTCTTGTGGCCGACGTGCTAGCGATATAGAATATCTCTTCACTTTTTTCGTATAATATAATTGTACATTATAATTTAAGATATGTATTTTACAAAATGCCAAGTAAATGTTTTGATTGATTGATTGATAAAATATTATCATTCAACAGAATTATGTAGATATGGAATCCATATATAAATATATTTAATAATGCTATTTTAAATCCTAGAAATAATATTTACAACATACAAAACACGGCACATTGTATCCGGAATTAAGTTACAAAAAAGGTTTATCATACTGTTTTACAGAATGGAATTGATGACAATTAAGGTATTTGATATGTGTGAGGAATCGTGAAACGAATCGCGCAATCGTAATCCTTTATTCCTGAAAAAATGATAGGCTGTGCGTCTTGATTTTAAAATAATGCTTGGTTAAAGTGCTGTTTGCTGGTTGCTGTGAGCTGCGGGCATACTTTGCCAATATTTATGTCAGAAATAACTAGATCATGAGGGATATATGTAAATCTCTAGATGATCAGGATAATGTACGAGTTATGTCAAGGAGAAATGACACATTAGGATACATCTACACATTGGAATATACGAAGCGCTGAGCATATTCAGATCAACGAATCTATTACATTGATTTAGTTGTTTTCAACCGAAAATATACACATACTACACACATGAACTTTAGGATATGACAGGCAGTCCTTATTTGGCTGTCGACATGTTTAAACCCTATCGTGGACAACATGTAGGCATTATGAACAATGCACGGATAAATGTAGACACGTAGATCTATAATATCTCTTCAGCCACACTCTGGTTCTAAAGGACACCTAACTTGCTTGATGATCATTACGAACGAAAAATATTATATTTATTTGTTCATCATCTCATTCTGTCCTTAGTAGTAAATACATAAAAAAACTACAGGGTAAAACCACACTGCCAAACTGGCAGAAATTAGCGGCAGAGTTGGACAGTTGAAATAGAGAGCCCAGCTGGGCGATATTGAAGGATTTTACCTGATTTGACTGGATTTTAACATAATTTTTTGACATATCGGCCATTTTTATTTTTGGGCCTTTTTGGATTCTGTTTGGAAAGTGGTTTACAGATGGTAATCCTTGTCTGTCTCTGATGCACCGTTTCCGAGATATTTCAGTTTCAAATTGTTATAATACAATTTCTTTTTATGAAATTTCCCCAAGGTCTTGGTAAGCGGTTGATGATAGGAGATTTTTTTGTACCATAGTGGAACTGAGGTGGTGTCCTATATGTGTTTTATACCCAGAGGGTCCAAATTTCACTCTATTTTAGCCTCAGACGCACGGTTTTCGAGATATTGCAGTTTTCAATCCAGCCAATATTATCCTAATGTTATTTTTCGAACTTTAACCTGGTACTCGCGCAGTGTAAATTGGTTGGGTCGGTTAGAAATCACATAGCATACTGTCTGGGTATCCTAGGATTATTAACTAATTAGCCAGGTAGGCTGGTAGGCAGGTAGGAGGACTAAAGATAATATGATATAGATTAGTGCTGTTTGAGTTAAGTTTATAAGTAATATTTTAAAATTGAAAGTAATTGTATCAACAGACTAAAAATGTATTGGAAAGAGTTGGCCGTGTCTATGTTAATGTATTTCTGATCATATACATTTCAAAACAAAGTTCAGTGTTTTTGTTTTAATGACAAAAAACTAAGCTACAGAAGAATAACTAGGTCACGTTGCGAAGGTTTTTATGAAGGTCACCTCTAAGAGTCTTCTGCAGAGTGCGTAGAGGTAGCTGTTAACTGCCTTGATTCTTTGGCGCTCACTTACTTCTCTCGGCAGCACTGAACAATTGCTATGTCAGCATCTGAGATTTAGGCCTACTTTACCACGGCTGTGATAGCTCTTAGTAAATGGCGTTTAGCATTATTTCTCCCCCATCGTAGCGGATCACGTCATTCGTGCCCAGGTGAAGAATCACTTTTTTTAATACCCGAATTGTCTGTTTGATTCAATTGACAGGTTCGCTATGTTATGATTCGTCAAGCTAGTCTCCGAGTACGTGGGTGTCAATTGATATTTCTTGTTTGTGTGATGCGGTTATCGTATTTTCACTGCCTCCGCCTGACTGTTCTTCAGCTCTTGGTTTTGCTCTGCTCGTTTTCGCTTGACTGAGCTGCTTGCTGGTACAGTAATATCACGGTCAAAGAAGCAGAGCACAATTAACTACTTCAATTTAACTTGTCAACATCCAGTCTACCCGATGACAAAGTATTACCGAATGATGGGATGCCTGAAAGTGAATTCCGAAGTTACCGACGTCCCCGGAACTTCGAGTTCCTAAGTTCCGACGTTTCCAAGTTCCGACGTTCCTAAAACTTCAGGGTTCAAGCTTACTCCTGAATCCTGCCAATAAGAAAGCCCAATGTTAACCAGTATTATTTCTCACATTCCGTGCTGTTACTTATCATCATGGTTATCAGCCTACATCGCGCCCATGCTGCAGGCTGATCAGCAATTTATGACAATAATTATTTTGTGTCATTTCATCGATTTTTCTACCATTGGTCCGGAGTTTTATATCCGTGAAAAAGAACCCACCCCGAATTAAAGTTTATTCTAAAAAACTAAGAAATATTTGGAAATCATGTGGTTTTGCGACTTGGTATTTCGAATATTAAAATGTTGCCAGAATAGTGCGTGATCCGATGCAAGTTAATTTCCTGTACAAAACTAATATCTATTTTTTTCCATTCAGCACTAAGGATCAATCCTATTTTCAAATGTCAGCACAAGGGAATTAAATCGTTGCCATTTTTCTTAATAATTGAATTTAAATTTTCATCACTGTTCATGGCCACGACCTACAATAACTTTTGTGATCCATCCGTGAATTCATCTTTGTGTTGGCTGTATAGCACCTTTTAAACCCGTCGACCTCTGTTGAGCCATTAAGTACCCGAAAATGATATTACGTACATACAAATTAAGTGAGCTGCAGTGTATCACCGCTAAAAAATGTAAATTGCAAGAACGGAATGCAAATTTTTTTTAACGTAGGTACTGAAACTCAGAGGTCCCTCTGTTCGTGTGAGAGGTGTAACCAGATCAAAGTAAAGACTTCAATGATGACGTAATGTTAGACCACCGTCTTCGACCCTCTCCAATGTTATCTAAACATTGGTTCACTCATGTTTGATTCCACTAAATAAGAGATGTTGACCCGATGTTGACTTAATGTTGGCCCAGCGTCTGCGACGCTGGTCCAACATTAAGTCACCATCGTGTCAACATCTCGTATTTGCTGAGCTGCCATTGATTGCTCTTATCAGAGTATAATATAAACTGTCTCTGCTCTTATTATGTCATGCACCAAGTTGAACCGGACAGCGCCGGTCTTACAGCAATAATCAAGAAAGTAATTTTTATCCGCTACAACACATGCTTTGTTCAGCCAAAGACCGATCAGACACATAAAAAGTAATCTTTCGTATCGCGCGTCCATGCAGTTTTCATTTCTGTATGAAGTTGACTGTCATAAAGGGAGGTTTTATAGTTATTGTTGCACCCCATGCAATCCGGTTTTTATGTTATTTTTCAGTGGCTATTAATTACGGACGGGGCATCGTTTTCTTGGGAGTTTTCAGATTTTCTCTATGATAATTTTGCAGACTGTGCAGATTGATATTACAGTGGAATATCGAACAAATATTCGAGCACATCCGCAATAGGTGCTACTTTTTATGGAGATTATATAGATTAACCCTTTCAGTGCGGAAAACGAAGTCAGAATCTGACATCTATAAACGTCAAATTCTGACGTATAAATTCGATCCCCGCACTGAAAGAATATAATATTTATAATTGCCGTTGACCCATAATATATAGGAATTGACATGAAGCAGAATGAGTTAACAGAGACGTTTATGATGATTTTAATTGTAGTCCAGCAGAATGGTGAAATGTGTGTGCATTTTATCATACAAGCATGAAATTTTGCACAAAGATGCATTTGGATATGCTCTTTCATATTTGAGTAAGAGACAAGCTCAATTATTTCAATATGACCGTCAAATCCAAGATGGCCGCCATTAGCCGTTTTGAAGGTCTATATGCTCTAATAATGTTGACTTACATCAACCCCTGATCATTAAATTATGCATATTATGCTAAAGGAGTAAAGATTAAGGATGAATAAATGTAGAAATATAATTTCAGCAATATTATTCAGCCCTTTATATAGTTTATAATCCAATATGGCCGCCAAAAATCGGCCTAACATGTGTTGCATAAATGTTTTACTGTGCAAGAGATACTGAAGGCAAACTAAGGATAAATATTGTATATAAACCTTCCTACTCCCACATGAAAGCAATAATGGTGCATATCAGGTATTATGGGATATCTAATAAATCAAATGTGGTTGTCAATGACGCTCAAACATGACCCTTGGCTCTGCGGAACCAATGCACATGGGTACGATCTGCAAAGAGTATGTTCAAATACTTCTCAATGTTGTGTCAAGGTAATGCACCCCCCACCCCGTATCACTAGCTAACTTAGTGAGCATAATAATAACATGACTCTCAAACAATTTACAGAGCAGCAATGATATGCAGGCTATGTTAAGCTATATATTCGCGTAATATTTGTGGATTCAATATTGCATCTGAAGCTATAGTGGTATAGTGGGGCATATCACAACGTTGGATGCTGGATGGGTTGTCAAGAACATTAAATTTACAACTAAAAATAACTAAACATGATCAATAATTTGAATACATTCCTTTCACGAATTCACTAGCTGATTGATTAAAAAAATGATTAATTATAATTTTGACCTATTTTTTTTTTAATATATATACTCCAAAACAACATCATTCCCCATTGAAAAGTTATTTTTCAGCATAATCCAGATCAGCACCATTTACAATAAGTTAATTTGTCCTGTGTAGAGACCTGTAAATCTATAAACAAGTCACACAATAATGGGCGATAATAAGTGAATTTCTCATCCATTATCGTCAAATCAGTCAGCTAGTTGCAAGGCTTCAACATAAAAAATATTGCAGCAAAAGGCTGGGAGCCTCATCTGCTACTCTACACTGATTGATACCTTATTTGGATTAGGGTTCTTTGTGTCATATGAGATAATGGACGATAATAAGTTAATTTTCTAATCTATTATCGTCAAATCAGGCAGCTGATTGTGAGTGTTCAACATCAAAATATCGCAGTAGAAGGCTGGAGACTACTCTACACTAATTGATACCTTACTTGTCTTAGGGTTCTCAGTGTTATAAGAGTCCAAATGTCCCAAAGATTAAGGTAATGATGCATGTCTCCTTGTTTAAGTAATGAGTGGTGTGTCTACTCCCCACCGGGACAATTTAAATCATCATGGTAAGCTCTACAACAACACAGGGTTCTTTCATGGTACTTGATTATCAATATTTCTGCATCCCAGTGACGAAATAAGGGCAGAGAAAGAAAGCCTGTAAATTTCCAAAGAGATCAAAAATTGAAACTGAGTTACACCACCATACACCCAGTATATCTGTCCAAGAAAGAAGCTTAGCAACAACACAGGGTTCTTTCATCATGTTCATGGTACTTGATTGTCAATATTTCTGCGTCCAAGTGACAAAATCTGGGCAGAGAAAGAGAGCCTGTAAATTTCGAAAGAGATCCAGAACTTAAAACCCAATTACACCACTATACAACCAGTATATGTCAAAAAAAGAAGTCAATGTACCAGAGCCTTCTGTTCAACTGGCAGTAACTGACCAATGCATGGCCACAGCCCAAGCAGATAAACGCAGGTGAGGTTTATTTGGAGAATTGATATACAGTCGCCACAATACAGTCGCTGTTTGCCTATTATTCTATGCCTTATGATACAACTGGAGGAAATACATCCAAATATAACTGCTTAATTCTGAAAGACAAGTTTGTGGTCAACAAAACATCACTTGCCTTTTCAAGCAAATGTATTGACCAGGCCTACGAGAAACACTACAATAGCGAAAGAGGGGCGGTGGACTATGGTCTGACTCACAACATGTCACAGCTCACTATAGATGGTCAGAAACACGTGTCATCAATGCTATAATTTGTAGAACAATCTGAAAATTTCAAACTCCATGATGCACCCAAGCATCATTTGTGAAGGAAGTAAAGTCACTCACAAAGACAATCCAGGATATTGGTAATCCATTTGCTTATAAAAGCCAGGACTGTGTGTATTGGATACAAAAAACATCATAGAGAAGCTGTCATAAAACCAATGAGAACAGCTCAGGAATTGGGAAAGAAACAGTTTGATGACTATGTTGAGAAGAGACTCAAGCAGGAAACAGAGCCATAAAGAGAAACATCATAGCACTGCTTAACTTCCCAACGAAACAAATTCAGCTGATCAGTTATCTACCTTAGGAAACAGTGCTCACTCTTTTCAGGACTTTATATATCATGTCAAATGATAGATCAAGATATGTATCTGTACCAATTCGTTCGTCGTATAAAACATCCCTCTCAAAAGTTTGGAGAGATCAGGTCACAAACAAAATCAGACATACTTTCCTGTCTTGAGAAATGTATACGGCGACCAAAAATACACAACATTGTACTTGGTGGGTGTAATTGTACACCATCTAAAACTTATTGGTGCAGATACTTTTAAAGATAATGAACAACAAGTCTTTCTTCCATATGTTACATCACAAAAGTGTTTTCGAATTGAAGTCGTATAGGATGGGTATAAGTCAGGCAGTCTTAATTGTTCTGTTCCAGAGTGGAGACGAATAGCAACTAGAAACAGTGTTGCAGCAAATACAATCAAATACATCAAAATTACAATAGTTTCACAAGATTGGTGGACTGTTGACATTGTGTCACATAAAGTGTAAATAATTCCTTTATCAACAATCGAGCCATGCACTCCAGAGAAAGGCCGATACACATATAATACTCCTCGTGCGCAAAGCTGCCCAGATGACTACAATCATGTTATGGGGTGCACTGTCGATTTAGATGTTGAATTGGCGGCCCTTCTCTATTTTTTGACAAATGATTTAAAATGTTAAAATGTTATGGGGTGCATTATCGATTCAAATGATTTAAAATGGCTCTTAAATTGACCAATAAACACTAGCACCCGATCCTGTATCTGCCACTCTATTTTAATTCATTCCTGCTGTCCACTTGTGTTGAATGAGCTGAGGATTGCATTTGGAAATGAGAAGGAATATCTCATCATTCCTCCCATGTATTAGCTCAGTCATTGGGAGAAAAAACCTCAATGGGGTTATGATGCTGCAGGCATATACCGGCCAACTTGAACGGTTTGCTTGTTTGATGTATATTCGAGCCACTCATTGTGAGAGCATTGATAATGCCCAAAGAGAACTCTTCACCCAGAAGCACAGATCCCCTTCTCTGGACTATCTCCCTATCACTTCAAATCACTTGTACCGGTACATTCTACAGGTAGTATACATGGCCTCACTTATCTGAGGCGGAGCTCTGCTGAAAGATCCACAACGTCCTATTCACTCTGAATGGTTATGAAGGAAGTATCATGTTTAAAAGTCATTGGCAGCCATATTTGAATTTAGCAGACCTCCCATAACACTACAAAATGCATCATATATAGCTTCGAGCCAGGGTAGGGAGGTTGATTGAAAAGGTAAATCACAAATTTCCCTTTGATATTAGCCGTTCAGTATGACATCTATAAAACACACGTTAGGCGGATTTTTGGCGGCCATATTGGATTCCTAATTATATACAGTGTTGAATACCATTGCTGCAACTTTTAGCGATGCTTTCTGGTGTCAATCATTTAATTTTTTTCGGTATTTAATAATCAATTCCATGTTCATGCGTGAATTAATAGGGTTTTTTATCTTCAAAACGGTCGATGGCGGCCATCTTGGATTTGGTGGCCATATTGGAAAAAGAAAGTTTGCCTCTTACTCCAATATGAAAGAGCACATCCAAATGCACCTTTGTGCAAAATTTCATACTTGTATGATAAAATGCACACACCATCTTGGATTATGCACCATTCCGCTGGACTATTGGAAAAAATCTTTTTATCTCTTTGTTTATATAAAAAATATTTCAGCGCTTTAAGGGTTAAAGTCGCACCCAAAAAAAATCCCTCGTATGCACAACATTATTTAGTATAAATTCGAGAATTATAGCGCATGATATTTTGTTTACCGTATATGGTGTACATACAGGTTAAAATGTACCTCTTGCGAACCGTGGAGTAATCGAGTTAGGCGCTTAACCCTTTAACCGCCGGTGTCGCATATATTCGGCTTTTCATTTTTTATTAGCACATTAGGTATCACCTTTTAAACATGTTAAAAAAGTAAAATATGATATAAATCAGCAATATTTGAAAACAGTTGACCTCCATTTTGTCAAATCTGAATAATTTTCACTCACTTGAAGTTGTGTATCGCGTCAGCGAGACACAATTTGAATAATTTGGCGGTTAAAGGGTTAAAAAGTGTTAAACTCGTAGATTTAACCCTTTGATTGGAAAGGTTTCTGTTCCTTTGATGTGCTACCTATTGCATAAAACTGGGCTTCTGATATCTAATAATGTACAATTAATCGCAGCGTCCATAAATTAGTTTATTTAATAATGTCAACATGGTCAGTGCCATTATCCTCCTGCCAAATTGCAGCGTATTATGTGGGCATAATAGGGGTCATTAGCTTTTATTATAGATGATAATAGGAAATTCTCCAAGATAAGTTCATCAACTATTCGTCCCGGAGGCAACTCAGCAAACACGAAACCCAATGATGGCTCAATGTTGGGCCAGCGTCGTAGACGCTGGCCCAACATTGAGCCAACATTGGTTGAACGTCTTGTGTTTGCTGGGAATAAGCAATGGCAATTTTTATCTGAGGACTGCCAAGACAGCTGACGGCCGCCACACCAATAGCTCCGTCACGGCAAGTACACAGCCACTCCTGCGTAACACAGATAAACATGTACGCAGGTAAAATTATAGAATATAACAATATTTACTATTTTTACTACTATATTAAGTCGTTCATCAGCATTTAAAGTGTCTATTATTTTGCACAAAATACCAATGAGCCACTAAATATCTGCGCTCTAACACCATTGCTTGTTTAAAGGCATGGTTTGAGCTGATAATTTGATCATTTGAAACCGCTATGAAAGTTACATGGCACTGGGTACTAAGACCTTCAGAATTTGAATTATTTTCAAATATATGCATGAGCTCAAAATCCAAGCATTGTCAATACTTTGTCAATGCATGTCAATAATCCACCGAAATACAAAAATACAAAATACAGGGATAACTTATAAACTGTTTTTTTTTTTGGTACTTGCTACGTTGTCACAGCCAGCCGGTATTGGGCTAATGTTGGCCCACCGTCCACGACATCGGCCCAACATTAGCCCAACACCAGCTCAATGGGAAATGGAGAATGTCAGGTCACAGCGACCCCAAATTAAAGACATTTCCGCGATTTTAGTTTCTGGACATGTTCACATAGTATGGACTTAATTATTAACCCTTTGACTTCCAGGCCGGGGTGCATGCCAGGATCCAGATATACTAGTGTAGGAGTTTTATTTTTCGTCATTTGAAGCTGGAATTGCTAACGCAATTTCCAGCTTCAAATGACGAAAAATACATAAATGTAGTATATATTTGACGAAAATTTGTGTCATTTTATGGTTACGGTCATTGACGAATGACGACGGAAATTTCCGTCATGTATGGTAGTGAAAAGGTTAAGTAACCGAAATAGAAATAATGATGTTTGGTCGCTTTAATAAAAACAAATGGCACGGAGAAATGTGGTAAATTACCACCCAAAGAGTGTCTTATGCTGGGGATATATATTTCTAGGGATATAGGATATGGTACAGAAGTATAGAAGATAATTGAAAGGAATCGAGCTCGTCAATAACTCGAACCTTGCTAACTAATGTGGCAGCGTGGTGGATTGTAAACCTTTGTTTCTTTATGTGTTCGAGTCATTACTTAGTCATGCAGTAGCCATATACATAATTACACTTCCACCCCCTCCCTCCCCTGGATACTGAGTTGTAATATATGCATGAGCACTTGACAGAACAATGCTGAGAGTTATCTATGACCGTTTTATTTGGACTAATGTTTTGATCGCTAAAGCAGCAAACACATCCCAGCAAACACAAAACATATAACACGTTGTTCAAATGCTATACAAATGTTTTGTGTTTATCGGGATGGGTGGTGACCATAGAAACCTCTCAAGTTAATCCATGACAAAATACAATCTTCATTATCAAAATACAATCTTTAATATCTTCATATCTTTACCTTAAATAATTATAGAATAGATGGTAATCAAATTTGTTTTATTCACATTCTATATTTTTACTCCACAAATCGGTGCTGCGTTTCTTTGTGCATCAAGTTTACAAAGTTTGCAAAACTAGCTGTTCCGTTTTATTAGCCGAGCGAAATATGTGTTTAAATTCAATATTTGCGAATGTTTGGTCTCTGATGAAACAAATATGAGTAGTTTTGACTCACATTAAGTTGTGGATCGCGGTAGCAAGACCCAACTTCATTTGCGTGACAACTTAAATAAGTAACTTGGTGGGAAAACTTGGTCGGTCGGTTCGATCGATCGATCGATCGATTGACATAATAGTTTTATTTTGGACATCCTTTTGGCATGTTTCGATATGTCTTTTTCGTATTTGATATCGCGAAACTTGAGGGTAATTACTAACGTTACGCCCAGCTGACAAAAACCATTACCTTGGTTGTCCTTGAGAGGGGTCGGGCGGGGGCCCTAGGGTAGTGGTTAGCACCGCTGCCTTCCACGCCAGAGTTCGGGGTTCGGTTCCCGGTCTCGGCGGTTTGAAAGAAACAAAAATGTTTCTTCCCCATCCACGTGTGAAAGTTAGTATTGTGGGGAGCCTCCGTGACCGAGAGGTAGCGTGCTCGGCCTCAGACCGCCAGGGCTCGATTTTCGAATCCTGTGTCTGGAGGACAGTGTCATCTCAATCATCTCACCATCCTCAGGAGGTTCTCCTGGCCCAGTTTAGCCTATATGTGCACAAAGGTGGCCTAAAGCCCGATTCATTTCATTTTATTTGAGAGGGGTCTGTCAGTGTGGAATCCCCGTACCGCATGTCTAACCCTCAATTACCGCTGACACTCTACCATCTAACAACAAATATAAGGTGAAATGCTGGGCAAACGTTGAAGACGACGAGCAACGTTCACACAACTTAGTCCCAATTTGAGGGGTTGCCAAATGACAGACGGGGTTCTAACGATCGCGGTGTGGTGAAGGCTGCAGTCGGCATCCGCCCTCTAACCTGGCCCTACCTCCAAACACCGAGCAGGAAAACTCAGATTACTCAGTTGCTGCAGACTCTTCTGTATAAGCCACTGATGCTGTTGCAACTGTTGCTCCTGCTGTTTCTGCTTTTGCTACTGACGCGTGGACTGACGGTGGCTGTCGCGTGGACTGATAGTGTAGCTTTGAGACGACCAGAAAGCAGCAGAGTCAGCGTGTTTGCTGCAGTGTTAGTAGTTTCTCTTCGCGCAATGATCTGAGGCGGATACTGAGATGTAGTTGACAGTCACTAATTCATTCCAGAAATCACCTCTCTCACATGGGATATGGATTATATAATTGTGTGATGATTTTTCTTGTTTATGGTAGACAGTCAAGTGAATTGTGTTTCTCCTGCCTTCAATTAGAATCCTCTCTGAGCGGATAATTTCGTTATCAGAATAGATATATTGGATTTCCCAACGGGAGATATTGCTGACAACATTATCGCAGAAAAAACGTTGTGTTCTCTTTATCATTCTGGTAGTATATAATATAATAAATGGGCCTTGCAACAAATAAAGGAGTGTGTAGATTAAGTAAGAAACTTATGTAAAATAAAAATGCAGCATTGGTTATGTTTACACACATACTATTTTAAACAGAATACTTAACCTACTTGTTGAAACATGGCCATTGCAAGCTGCCAGAATGATTCATCAGCCATAATCTACAGCAACTGTAGTACATATCTGCTTGGAAATTCCACGGATGATATTTTAACAAATGGTACGTCTCCAGCCAGATCAGCGCTCTGGTACGCACACATGTATGTTACCCCTATACTTATTGTCATCGGATTAATAGGAAACATCATATCTTTCTTGGTTTTTGTCGGAACACACCTACGGCAGCTCTCATCAACTATGTATTTAGCTGCTCTTGCCTTGGCGGATTCTGGATTTCTTGTACAGTTGTTCGCGTCATGGCTCGGTTACGTGCGAATATTCTGGTTCCATAAAGAAGGCTGGTGTCAGAGTTTCGTCTATCTGTCTTATGTCTGTAGTTTTCTCAGTGTTTGGCTGGTGGTTGGATTCACTGCAGAGCGTTACATAGCCGTATGTTACCCGCTAAAGCGACAAGACATGTGCACTGTTAAACGAGCCAAAATTGTAGTGGTAACCTTGACAATTTTTGCACTTGTTGCATACAGTTTTGGTGCGTGGACATCTGGTTTAGTTCCACAAGGAAATAATAAAATGGGTTGCAGCTGTTTACCTAGATTTTGTCCGTTTGTCAGGATAATGGCTAATATAGACACGGTAGTTACACTAATCATTCCACTCTTTGCCATATTTATGATGAACGTTCGTATTATTTATCAAATCAGCACCTTCTACAAAGACAAGAGACTGACTTTTGTCATGCGACATCCATCAAAAGCTACAAATACCGCCATCGCCAGTATTACACCAGGTACTGCTTGTAAAAACGTACAGGATATCGAGGAAAACAGCCCTTCTGGCAGCCCTCAATGCAAACAAAAAGCAGAGAGTTGTCATCTTATGAATCGCTCTCAGAGATCTACCATCAGGGGGGCACCATCAGAGAGCGTCAATACCACCAAAGATGAGTTGATTCATAGGAACTCATCCACACTACGGAACAGGTCGCAAATTAAAATTACCAAGATGCTGCTGATTGTCTCATCTATTTTTCTCATCCTGAACTTGCCAAGTCACGCAGTTAGAATCTACTTGTTTGCGGTGCAGTTGCTCGCTCCACATGCTCACGTACCTTATGACCTGCTGCGTGTTCAACAGGTGTTCTACTTGTTGTACTACGCCAACTTCAGCGTGAATTTCTTCCTCTACAGCCTGTGCGGCAAAAACTTTAGAAAGGCCTTGTGGCGTCTCGGAGCAAAGATGCGTGGCCAAGTTCAGTCGCTGGCGCAGAGTAAGTATAGGATTGGCAGCCCTGTTTTGGGGCGGGGTCAGGACAGATGTGAGGGGGCACAGGCTACACCCTCACACCAGGTGATCAGAACCTCCTACTCCTGGGCAGACCCTCCACAATCTAACTCTGATACTGACAGTAATACTTGCAGACAGCGCGGTTCTCATGAACACGAGCTGTGTGACATTAACCCCAAAAACGCTGACTTAGTTTTCTACGAATCATAGATACTAAAGTAGTTTTTTTTCAATTTGAAGTTATCATAAATGTCTTAGTCAGCTCTTTTCGCTTCATTTGAATACATATGTTATGGGTCTACGGCCTTTATATTTTTCCAGTGCGGGGACCGTATTTAGATGTCAGAATCTGACGTCTAAAGACGATCCCTTCTGAAAAGGTTGAATACGGGATATTAAAATATGACAGTCTCAATTTATTTCTGGGAGAAAAGGAACGAAAATTATACTAAGACCAATCCATGTCATCATATATATATTTTTAATATCTATACTTAGCTACCTAGTAACTATATAAAAATAGGTGGTTCAACTGCAAAAGCTCAAAATATTGGTGGAAAAGTCGCAAGTCTAAACTCGAGGAGTTTTGTGGTGCCGGCGTGTATCCTCTTGTCTGCTCTGACCCCATTCCTTCTCAGCTCATATTTGTCTGGTCACTTTTTTGGTGTATTTTTATAACTGTATGTGCAATTTACATGATCTATTTTTTCATAATAATAATATGATTCTATATGTTAGCAAGATGTTGTCTATCTTAGTATTCTGCATGCTCATCTGTGTTGAATTTTGAAAAATAGTAACAATTGACAAAAAAATTATTTAGTGTGTACCGTGGTAGAAAATGTTTATCAATTCTAAAGATGTTTCCATGTGCAGATACGTTGGTCCAATGCATAGTTCATGCTGTAACACAGCATGCGATGCTGTACCAATGTCGAGTCGGCATTGGGTCATCATCTAGATATGTGGAAGGAAAGAGTACTAATATTGTAATATAATGCCCTCTCGTAATCAAAATAAGCCAAGTGTCATTTTGTAGTGATGCGTATAATTTATTTATATTATTAGGGGACACTATATTAGGTGGCACTGATTTTGACTTTGTAAATTAAATTCAGAAGTGCGCGGGGCTAGTCAACTGAAATCAGTGCCATAATCTCACAATCTGAACCATCTCATTGACCCTAATATATCACTTCTCTGGACAGCCAGAGGCCTTCATCAATTTAAACCGCTCAGACTATGTTATCACTTTTTAACAAGATGATCTGGCTTTTTCGCCCTAGCTCCTGGGTAAACATGTACCTTGTTGACAACTATACTCTGAACCTGGACAAGACATTGCTTATGAATTGGTGTAGATGCGCCACTGAGCTCGGTTCTTCGAAGAGTTAGGCGCGTTAGAAGTTTAATGATTTAATGATCGATTGATTGATTGATTGATTGATTGATTGATTGATTGATTGATTGATTGATTGATTGATTGATTGATTGATTGATTGATTGATTGATTGATTGATTGATTGATTGATTGATTGATTGATTGATTGATTGATTGATTGATTGATTGATTGATTGATTGATTGATTGATTGATTGATTGATTGATTGATTGATTGATTGATTGATTGATTGATTGATTGATTGATTGATTGATTGATTGATTGATTGATTGATTGATTGATTGATTGATTGATTGATTGATTGATTGATTGATTGATTGATTGATTGATTGATTGATTGATTGATTGATTGATTGATTGATTGATTGATCGACTGATTGATTTGGATCGATTAATTGATTGGGATTGATTGATTGATTGATCGATGCAAATATAAATATGATATCATCACTCATGTGATTAATGATAAAATCACAAATATTAATCACATCTGTACGTGGTCAGCGATACATAAACGGAAATAAATAATGAATGAGCCAGGGAGCATTGACGTAGATTACAGTAAGCTGAAAATCACCATGATATCATTCTTTTGTTAGAATTAAGGAGTTTAACATAATAATTATTACATTATTATTAGATGTGCCTTCCGAAAATAGAGTGTTGCCGCCATCCAACAAGTGCCTATATATTATACTGCCTTGATTCACAATTTAAGGCCCTTTTTATAAAATGTGAACCCTAACAGTCACAGAGACTGCTAGGGTTCACTTTTTACAAGTCGGACCTCAAATGAACACATGATACTTACAGGCAATGAATATTGTCAGATTTCCGTCAGTGCCTGGCAGTAATACTTATTATTGTCACGATAGATCTCGACAATATTCATCATAATACTTGATCATTTTTTATCGTTGAATAACAATTACATATTTATAGATTATATTTATCACGTGTAATACATCTAACATGGCACTTGTTCAGGGAAGTCTTCGTTACACGCTCCATTGGTGACAAGGAGTGGGACTGTCTCTGGGAGAGGCCAGGAGATGAGATCCATACCGGTGATGGCAAATGGCGGAAGACGACGATAGCCATTTATTGACAATTCGTTCAGCTGTCAAAGCATAAGTGTGTGCCTTGGATTATACAGGAACCATGCAGTCAACTTCTTTTTCTATAATAGCATTTTGAGGTTACTATCAGAGTCCTTTGTTTTTTTGGTTCATCAGAATACCTACCGTGCAGCGTGGTTTTGGTTTGAATTAAGTTACACGAGATTTGCATGAACTTCACTTTTTTATACTAGATAAACGGACAATATAGGCTAGTTAGTACCCTTGTATATTATCATCCACAGACATCATTACCTATTATGATTTTAAATTTCCTGTTTCAATTTGCTCAGTACCGTTAATAAATTTATTTTGCTGTTAAAAAATTGTAAGAACTATCTAGGTGCCACGTGACTTGCGGCGTAAATATATTATGTTGTTGAAGGTGATCTATCACCCCTTATACGGTATGAATAATTATGTCCTTATATGGGGTGATTGGATATCACATGATAGCCAACCACCCCATATAAGGAAACACTTGTGCCCCATCTTGTGGCAACTTTGATTTATTTGTCACAAATTTATTCATACTATATAAGGGGTGATATGTCACCTTTAAGATTCTGCTATTAGTTTATTTCCACTATTAAATATTGAATTTGCTATCTGATCTCGCACACTCTGCAAACAAATCCTTTTACTGACCGAGATCAACGAGAGTAGCCAGCTGCAGGATCTTCATATAAAATTTATCGTTACAAACACTCCGCACATTTTTGCTATCATCTAATTGTTCGTTTGCTTACCATTTCCTTTGCAGTTTTTGTGCACTACGTTCATTTACTTGATTTGGTTGTGAAGAAGTCGTCGACACGGATAAACTGAATGAGTATAATACAAGAATAACTAGACAGTCATGCAGAGACCACAAAACCTCTGCCGCGTGATCCGGATCATAATCCGGAAATTATAGTCGTTTTACATTGATTTTTTTCTTGTCTAATGCAACCTTTGTAGCGTTCAATTGATTGAATAATTTGCAGTTGAATCGCGTTTTTCAGATACTGACCATGTCTTTGTCTGCATATTCTTCGGACATGCCTTTTTGTATCAAAAGAGGCTACATATTTTACATTGTATTCCTCGTAATGGCTATGTTAAATACCATGGTGTGCAGGTAGATAAGATGTCTACCGTGACGACCATAGCAATCTGATATATTTAACTTATCTATATATCTAACTGATTTCGTGTTCGTTACAGCAAATATTCTAATCTCACTATTTATCAATTTATCATCTTCACAAAGGGATGATCATAATATGCATCATCTTGGAAATTTTAAAGCGTGCTGCAGCTAGTCGACAGCTGTAGAGTGAAGAGATTAGACACCCTCCCACCTTGTTGGCATACATGCTAACTTAATGCCACAACAAAAGGAAAAGAAGAAATTGGAGGACTTTTCAACCAGCTTGTCCATCAATTTATTATCAATACAGCTCCACCAAATATTGTATGCCGCTCTCGAGTAACACGTTAGCCAGGGTTGTAGCAAAGATGCGGTGCTGCCAATATTTGATTTTTTTAATCTACTACCTAGGCTCCTATGTGGTATTGATATTGCTAGTAATTACGGTGCGAGATTCATATGCCTATAATTATATTGATACAGATTAGTAGGGAGTTACGCTTTGAAGAATACGACACGGCTTCCGATTGAGGCTGGCCAAAGGAGTACCAGCACAACCCGACTGACCTTAGTGCATTCTCAGCACCAATATTATAACATAGTTTCGAACCCACGTAAAGATCAGAGGAAGAGGGATTAAGACTAACGTACAGTATTAGTTCCGTATTTTGCTCGTTTAATATTATTTTGACACACATGGTTCTATTCGCTGTAAGTTGGACAACTGACACAAAATAACGTACTTTAAATTTATGTTTACGGTGGCCAAAAATACGAAATTTATTTCATTTTTATTTAGCGAAAAACATATGCCTCTAAAGCTTATCGGGTGTGTTCCATCTTTTATATTTTTGCATGGTATTTAGGTATATAAGACAAAATATGTTGGTCCAGCTCCGTGTTAACGCTGCGCCATCTTCGATGCGCCATCGGCTCGACCTTTGACTGACCAAACAGCGCAGGGCAGAAGTCTTGTGCGTTTTGTGAATACTTGAGATTCTGGGGTCATTGAACACAACAGTTCCTATCTGCAGTCCATTGAGCATACGACGTTGTTGCAGCGTTGAATTCGTTGAATAATTTTGCTCATTTTATAGGCTCACAGTTTTGAACAGATACTATACATGATTTACCGTTTCACCAAATATTACCACCTATAATATGTTGCTCATTTACCAAACAGCATACACCACGCATTTGTTTTACTTTTTTTCTGTGCATCTTTCCTATTGCATCAAGCTGTTTTCTCTTGCACGAGCATGTATGTCCCTTTGACAATATTTCCATGTATTCAACGAGTCACCATCTATCGCTTGCATGCGGCACCGTCTGCTAATTTAGTTTTTTACTTCATTTGTAATGCTTATATTCGGGTGGCGGGGTTATACGCTCACGATACTGACACCGATGTAATGAATAGATATGATGAATACGTTTTTGCTGGTTGTGTAGTGGCTATATAAAATGTATATTATATTGAAAAAAAGATGGAAAATGATTTTGTTCCGTCTAGGAACTGACGACTTACAAGTATATCCAATGTAGCACTTCTAGCTTTGCAGTCACAAAGTTGTTATTTGCCATTTTGAAGATGTTATAGTTTAATTTTCCAATGACTGATTAATGGTGAACTTTTATGTTCATGTATTACAAATGATAATGATAGTATTAATCTCATGCTCAAGTCACTTAGTGTGTTCTGACCGCTTGCCAATATTGTTTAATGTCAAATGTATATATTTATATGGTACGATGTTTTAGTATTTAAATGCCAAGCTATTGCTCCTTTCATCCACATGTCCAGTTCGTATTAAAAATGTAAAATAATCTGAAAACAGATACTTGACTCAATGTTACTTTAATGTTGGCCCACCGTCTTCGACGCTGGTCCATCGTTAACCCAACATTGGGACAGCATGACAGAATGGAGCCATGTGTCAATATCTACCAGTAACCAATCAAAAAGCACCCCTGCGGACCACCAATACCGCTTACCCACATCAGTCATTCCACTATTGTTTAAATGTAGATATATTTTGCCACATGTATCTCCGGTATGTCTTTAGAATTGAATCGGCTCACGCTATATTTTAAAACCGCTTTACAATTATTAATAATTACGCAGTATATACGATATATCTTCAAGTTGGTCTACTATACAAATTAATTTTGCTATAGTCATTGTAGTAGGGCTGCTAAGCCCATAATATCAGATCAATTGTGCATTTTATGAATAAAGCATGAAATTTTGCATGATAAAAATTTGCACCCAGGGGGTCACAATCAAGTACGGAACCACCTTGGTAATGACCTCTGGTGACCTTGAGTGACCTTCAAAGTATATATATATCCGAAAATATGATTTTTCGAAAAATAAAGGAAGGAACAAGTGTGATACCTCTTTTAGATGTGATTTTGATTCAATAACTCATTCACTCACTATTTTTCCTGGTTAATTTTAATACTTCAAGGTAATTCAACTTCAATTTCAAGGTCAAAAGGGCCAAAATATGACTTTCCATGGAAACCATTATAGCTACAAGTGTAATACCTAATTTTGATGTGTGTTTTATTGGAAAAAACATTTACGTGATTTGTATGATAATCCAAGGTCATCGTCAAAATCAAGGTCAAGGTCAAGAGGTCAATTTCAAGGTCAAAAGTGCCAAAAATATGATTTTCCACAAATACAATTATCTAGGTGAAAGTGTAATACCTCATTTTAATGTGTTTTAACCGGAGAAACTATTCCTGTTATTGTTTTGATAATCCTAAGTCATTGTCAAGGTCAAAAGGTCAACTTTAAGGTCAAAGGTGAAAAAAATTATTTTTTCCAAAAAAATACAATTAGGTATATTTAAAAAAATCGCTCTAAAATGCAGAAATATCTGCATTTGACATTGAAAAAATTCAAACGGATTTTGCCTCAAGGATGTTGCGTCAAAACACCATTACCTCAATGAGTACATGACATCTAAATTCATCTTTTTAGGACAATCAAATTCCAATCGGATACTCCCTTTGTAAAATATTCGGAGCCGCGCCTGTTAACGAATACCGTTGGCAGTATAAAAAACAATAGATGCAACTTCACATGTTTATTGCATGCTTATTAAAACATTTACATAAGTCTACACACGCATGCTTCGTATTACTCACTGGCAATATCAGTGTCAGTATCACCAGTATACATGCACAGTATCAGAAATACATCTTATGTATTTCTGATAGTATTGTATATCCAGGTATGCATATAAGTCTAGCTTATCGTTCAAATTCCCCAGAGCAAGCGCAGAGAGCAGTACATTTCAAGCCATTCTGACCCCAGAAATTATAGAGAGTGGTAGTTTACCTGAGCGACATCTATGTGTCGAGCTTGTGGAAGTGTTGTCACCAAAGACGTCCGACCATGAATGCCTTTGGTCCATCCGTAGTCACTAGGATTGGGAAGTTTTTGATCAAGATGTGTTGCTCTCATATAACCTTGACTTTGAAGACTCAATATATTGAGTTCTAAACTGAATATATCGAGTTGTAAACCCTATATATTGAGTTAAAAAAATAAGAAGAAGATTGCAAATGTCGCTTCTGGGGGTTTTGTTATTTTACTGCCACTATTATTTAATCGTCAATGACATACTACATGTAACTATTGAACCACTAGTAATAAAGTTGTATTTTCAGGTTTACCGGCGCTTGTGGTAATTTTTCACCTTGCTGGGTTGTTTTAAGGTTCTATAAAAATGTTTTCAAGGTCACTGGTGGCTATAATGACATTATTGATATCATTAATGGATTTTGAGCCATCAAGTTAGCCAGAAATAACATATCACGTAGCTATTACGCCATTTGTAAAAAACTGGTTTTCTTCTCAGACCGCTCATGTGATATTTGAAGGTCACAGATGCCTATAATTGTAATTTTAAGCCCAGAAATGAGTTCTACACCGCAAAATTAGTCAAAAATGACATATTACACCATGATTATCGGATTATTAGTTAAAAATCTATTTTTCTCAAAATGGCCGCTGGCGGCCATCTGGGATTTTTGCTGTTTTTTACTTTTGCCCTCAAAAACCATAGGAAGCATTAAAATGATCCTGGAACATATTTGCCATTCCGCAAAACATGAAAAAAATGGTATTACATAATGCTCTGCTTCAAGCAAGAGCTAAGATATTACATTTATTAATTTTGCCGGCCGTTTTAGCGGCCATTTTGAATTTTACTTAGAGGTCAACAGAGGTCATACTCTTTTTTGCGATGGATTTTTGACACACATTTCCCATACCTGACAGCATACCAAAGTTTAAAACTGAAGATTTATTTACAGACAATTTTTTATTATTATAGTATATGGTAGTTAATTTAACTCATAATTGACTTTGGACGTGACTTTTGACCTAAAAAAAACTATACCATTAAAATGACCCCCAAAAGCTGATTTATCATGTCGCAAAACATACGAAAAGTGGTATTACATAATATACTACTTCAAAAAAACGGGCTGAGATATTACATTTTTTTCTTTTTTATGGTCATTTTGGTGGCCATTTTGAATTTGATCTCCAGAGGTCACCAGAGGTCACGCCCATTCTGTTTGCGATGAATTTTGAAAACACACTGCCCATACCTAAAACCATGCCAAATTTAAAAAAACTTGACACTAAGCGCACGATTGTTCCAAATATTATCGTATTCCTCCCCCGCCATGCCCCTAATGGTTGCTTATAGGGTCAAACATGCAATGTATATAATGTTAGGTCACGAGACAAACATGGACCGTATGTGTCAAATTTTGACCTTGACATCTCAAGTTCACCTTAACTTCATGGCCGGCTAATTATAAATGTGCTCAAAACATTTAGATTGTGAAAAAAAGATTATTATAGGCATATAAGGTTGACCAAATGCACCATAAGACCGATAGCAAGAAGCATATTATGATATGACCTTGAGGTTTTTTCAAAGGTCAGCCAAGGTCATCCGGTGCATATCTCAAGGTGGTTCTGTACCTAGATATGAGAATTTCATGCTTTATCCATTTTCTGCACAATTGTTATGCTTAACAGCCCTACTATTGGCTGCCGATACACATTATAAATCAAATACGAGTGTAAAACAGTTCAATTATTAAAACGGTTTGTAAAAAATGTAATGATTTACATGAATTAAAAAATTTCTTTTGTAACGTGTGACAATTAAAGAACTAAAAACTGTATATCTTTATAAGCACCAATAAAAGGAGCTGACCTAACTAATAGACACATGATATGTCAGGTCCATTCGCGATGCAATACTGAGGATAATGTTACCGGAATCATCTAGTTCACGTTTGCTGAAACAAATCTTATGGTGAAACCAAGTGGCCCAAATGGAAGAGCTGCATGTTTTATGTCAGCTCCGTTGTAAATGGTTCTCATTATGTTTGTGTTATTTCAATTGCTATTATAACTAATACTGCTACAATGATGAATTTATAATTAGATCTTAATTTAATATTCGCAGCATAGCCTATCTACATTCATTGACATGTTTAAATATCATAGCACCAGTATATTAACTACCTGGTGCCATACAAATTCCACGCAGAATATCTAAAAGGAGGCTCCAGAGCCCCCGATGAGATGAAGCTCACCAAGCGATGAGCGTTGATGAATGTTCATGACCATTCATGAACATTCATCAATGGTTTATCAAGCCATGTTCATGATCATCAAAAAACAGTTCATGACATATCATAAATATTAATTACCACTTGATGAATTAATGTTGTTCATGCTTTTGTTCATGAAGCTCATGTGGAGAGTTGTATCAACAGTCATGATTGTTTATGAACTTGGTAGGATCAATTTATTTCATAGCTTGTTCTTCATGAAAGAGTTTCATGAACTTTGATGAATTATAAGTCTTAACTCAGTTCGTGGTTAGTTCATGAAAGTTCACGAGAGAATGTTTCATGAAATTTGATGAATTGTTATGCATTTTATTAGTCTAATTACTTACTTCATGGTTGTTTGTTAAACTCATCACTTTGATGAATTATTATGAACTTGATCAGTCTTAATTCGGTTCATGGCTAGCTCGTAAGTTCACAAGAGACAGTTTCATGAACTGTGATGAATTGTTATGAGCTTAAAATCTCAATTTAGTTCATGGTTTGTTCATGAACTATCTGGTTCATGAATTGTTTGAGTTTATTTCCGTTCATGATTCAGGTTGACAGTTCATGAATTTCATGAATGTCTCATTTGTTGTTCAGGAACATTCATGAATAGTTCATAAAGACATTTTAAGAATGTTTATGAATGTTTATCAACTATCTGGCTCATTATTGTTTTGAGTTCATTGTCGTTCATGTACTAGGCTTGGTTCATGAATGATCTCAGTTCATGACCGTTCATGAACAATACATGTTCATGAGCAAAATAAGAGTCCATGAACAGATGAACAGAATACGTTCATGAACTCAAGAACTTTCATGAAAATCTCATTTGTTGTTCAAAAATATCCATTAACATGGTGATGAACGTTCATAAATGTTCATAGTGTTTTACTCACGAACATTCATGAACTATTTATGAATGTTCATGAACAGTTCATGGTCATCTCACCGGGAAGAGCGTCCTTTAATTGTCATGGATTCCCAACAAACAAAAGACGTTGAAACAATGTTGGGTTCAAGTTGGCCCACCGTCTACGACGCTGGACCGATACTAATCCAGCATTGGTCCTGTGCTTGTTGTGTTATGACTGACATGGTTATTGACAAAAAAGTGTATTTTGCTATTAAACTATTGTTTACAGGTAAATGTGTTGGTGATATGTATATTTAGTAACTATAATGATTTGCTCCAATACTTATCTAACAAATTAGTATCAAAATAAAAAATAGTATTCGTGGTAGATACCGCATGAATATTCACGCTCGCCTGAGATTGATATTCGGATTCAACCAGCTCTCGCCTATCACATTCCAAGATTTTGTCAACTGTCAAAATTCGCAAGACATGGGTCATCCAGAATGCAATTGTGCTCGTGGGTAGGCAAATCCCCAATCCGTGATAATACTAAATATGCGTTTCATAGCCAAAGCCGCATTAGGAGCAAGTTCTCAAATCACAGCAAATTAATATATACTTGAGCGACATCTATGAGTTAGTAATTCCATCGAAGCCCAAAACCCTAGTCCGGGCTCTTAGCTGGTCATTGATTTGCAAACAAACTGACTGGGATTTTGAAACGGGCTGACCCACACTTGTTTTGACACCCAGCAAGGATCCAGTAAACACAAGGCTAACAAAATATGAGTACAATATGGAACATATTATAACATATATATATACAATTTTATATTCTGATATACTCGACATATATGGATAATAAATGTATACACAAACATACACAAAAACAAATGAAACAAATACATACATTTTATACAAACATGGTAATAATAGTACATTACTATGCAGATATAAAAATTTACACACATAAATCTGAAAATAAATACGATTTTTAAAATTGTGATCGAGTAGAAGCTTGACGACTATGGGTACTTTTGAATTCCATACTTTTGGTCCTAAAGAAACGCAAACTGTTTCTGTGCGTTCTGGGAATGAATAACTTATTATTACTGACAGATCTCAAACTAAATGGTGCGGTTTCACTGGAACTGGTGAACATATCGGTGATGTAGCTGGGTGTCATAACGTTGAGGGCTTTATATACTAATGTGGCTTGACAAAATCGGACATTTTTGAATAGTTCTGTGGATGGGACGGTATAATCTACATCAAGAATTAAACGAGCTGCCATTTTCTGTAATTTTATCAGGGTATTGATATATTTTTTAAATGCAGTTTCCCACACTGAACAAAAGTAATCAAAGTGGGGTTTAACAAAGTAATTATAAAATGTTAGACGTCCGGAAAGCGGAACAATTTTTTTTTTTTTCGCAATATTGACAACTTTTAAAGAATAGTCTGTCTAACCTATCTAATTTGAGGAGTCGATGAGAGATTTTTGTCAACAACACAACCTAATAATTTTTCTACTGTGACCTGTTTTATCTTACTTTTTCCAGGAAATACATTTAATTTATATTTGTTAGCGTCAAGATATTGGAGTATCTTGCTTGTGCCTATTGCCAGAATTTTTGTTTTATCGGAACTAGGTAACATACGGTTAATACTCCTACACCGCGTTAGACTATCGGACCTTTGTTGGAGAGATTTATCTACGTTTTTTACATCTGTAGAAGCTGTGGATGTGATGACATCGTCAGCAAAGAGTGATAGTAGATCTAGTCCATCCTCAAGAGGTAGATCATTGATAAATAAAAGAAATAACAATGGTCCCAAAATAGAGCCCTGAGGTACACCATACTTAATTTATAGTGGTTGTGAGACTTTCTTATTTATCTTTACACATTGTTGTCTATTGGATGGATAAGACGTGAACCAGCTCAAAGAATCCTGACTAAAGTTATATAATTTTAGTTTTTCAACAAAATATCATGATCAACCATATCAAAAGCCTCGCAAAAGTCGATTAACAGTACAACTACAATTTTCTTGTTATATATGGAAGATAACCATTCATCAACAAGTAGATGAAGAGCAGTTTCACACGAGTGTTTTGATCTGAATCCGAACTGCCGAGAAATTAACAGATCATGACAAACAAGAAATTCATAGAGATAATTAAAGACAATAGTGTTAGACAGAATAGGTAAAATGGAGAACGGGCCGGAATATTCAGGATGATCAGTGGAACCTTTCTAGAAAAGTGGTGAAACAACTGCCGTTTTCCAATCATTAGGAAATTGATTTCTTGTAATGCTAAGATTACAAATTTCAGTGATTATATGGGTGATATACGGGGCGTTTAACTTTAACATATGTGCACTGATGCCATCTACTCCTGCTGATTTCTTACCATCTAATGTCGACAAAAACTTGAAAACAGCCTGTTTGGTGATAAGTGGTAATTTAAACATGTTATCAGGCGGCAGCTTAGTCTTAACAATATGTGCTAATGGTTGGGAATCGTGCTGGGCAGTGTCATTATTACTTAATGGCGGAATAACATCAATGTATTGATCTACTATAGATGTGAAATGTAGGCTAAATGCGTTTGCAATATCATGTTCCTCTGTGAATTTTATATCGTCTTGTTTTATGGAAGACACAGTTGGTTGTTTGGACTTAGTATATAATTCATTAATTTTTTTGCATTTGCCGCGTGGTTGTTCAATTAAGTTATAGTAAAACTTCAGTTTAGATTTTCTTAGTAAGTATGTAGAATAGTTTCTCCAGTATTTAAAATTTTCATAATCATGCCTACCTTTAGCAGTCTCGAAGACTGAATGCTTTTAGTAATTCAGGTGTAATCCAACCAGGTTGTTTAATTCACTTAACTCTCTTTTGTACTAGTGGTATGTGTTTATCAAATATGGAGGTAAATTCAGACACAAAAAAAAGAAATGGCAATAGAGATATCATCACATATACTAAGGTTAACATCGTGCCATTTGTCTACCATCAAATCATTACATAGCTTCACATTGTCAAAGTTCTTATAATTCCTATAGCTAATTAGTTTATGCTGGCCAGACATAGAATCGCTTAGTGATTTCAGTTTAGTGTTTATAACAGCAAACGGGATATAGCGATCACTGAGACCACTTTTTACAAATGTTTAATTTACAATTTACAAGTCGTTAGAAACATAAATATGATCAATCAAGCTTTAAGAGTTTTCAGTCACCCTAGTAGGCCTATATTCAGCTACATATTGTTGTAGATCAATATTAGTTATCACATTAAACCAATTCTTCTTAAATCTCTTTTCATAGGTGCTATCATTGACAAGGTCAATATTGATGTCACCCATAAAAACAATTGATTTGTTTTCAGGATAAGCGGATATGAGACACTGTTTTATTGATTGAATCCACTGATTAGTAAATGTAGAGTTATATTCAGGTGGTCTGTACGCAAGACATAATAAGATAGGTTTACAAGCTAATTTCAATTCCACCCACATTGTTTCAACTGTAAAACATAATTTTGTTTCTAAATCGACCCTTTTTTATATTCAATATTGTCTTTAACATATATAACAAGCCCCCACCAATACTATATGAGCGGTCTTTTCTGACCGTTCTAAAACCCTTCACATTACAAAATCATCAGAAATCGAGTTGCTAAGAAAGGATTCACAAATACCGTATACATCGTATACGGTGGCTTATTACATTCTAACTAAATTTTTAGTTGTTCAAGTTTGTCTGAGTTAACCGATGTTACCAATCTATTCAAATTGTGACATGCTAAACGAATACCTTTATTAAATATTGGAAAAATATGCGAATTGATTGCATTATTCACTTGATCATTTTGCAAAAGTCCAAGGTATATTATCATTGCGTGCATAGTTTACCACAATGTGATCGTGTCCCAATTGTCTATTATATGGTAATTGAATACAGGGTGGTGATTGTTCAGATTTTAACAATATTTTATTTTCGGTCAATTGTTTATGAGATTGTTCAGAGTTACGCGAATGTCTTCGCAGAATATTGTCTAGGGATTCCTGAGAACAATGAGCTTGCTGAAATCCTGAAGCGATTGTAGAATGGCGTTGGCAACTTTAACTTTACCACTTTCTTTAAGGTGAACACCATCCTCACTAAAGTATCTGGCTGAGCAGCCTGTTTCAACAAAGTGTAGATGCTGACTGTCTTCACATCAAAGTTTGTAGAGGTGATTCAGCATCTCGACACGTCGCTGGCCTTTTCTTGAAGATGGAGGAGGTACTGTACATACCATCAAAGGAACGCTGAGGTGAGAAATTACGGCTGTTGTTAAGTTCAATGTTTCTGAGAGATGTGTTTACATTCAAGAGACACTGGCCGTCACTTGGAGCATTCAGAACATCGTTTGTATCTAGATTCAGCACGACAGAGTCAGTGTCTTTACAAATCATGCTGGGTATTCGCTGATCCATCTGGTTGAGGTGTCGCCCTGCAATAACAAAATTAATTGTTTATGTTTCCCTTGTCTGTAGCTTGGCAGATAATCCTCGTTCATTGGATGCCCCAATGACGGTCACACGACTCTTCTTCACGGGCGCTGGTTTTGTGGGAGGTGGGTGAGATGTTATGTGCACGTGCTCTAATTTCCTAGGTTGCTTAGAGGTTACAGTTGGTCTGAGATCGGGAGTTACACGCTGTTTAGTGGTTGTTGCCGGATCTGTGACTTTTGAGAGTTTATTTTGCAATGTGGTCAGTTCAATCCTGAGCAGATTGGCAGCTTTCTCACATATAGCGGCATACTCCTCCAGTGACAGTTTTCACAACCATCAGCTGCACGAAGTGACGACACATCTGGATCGTAATCCTTCTGAGTGACATTCACAGAGCTAGAGTCAATATTTTCATAGTACTCCATCTGGAAAGAGTCAATCAGTGAGCTCAGCTGGTCTACACGGGAAGATACATTTATCGGCTCACAATGTACAGCTGGTGTACTGGGGATCAGAGGGCTGGCTTTTATATCATGAGCACTGGTTTGTAATACATCATTTTCAATGGAAGAAATAAAACAGGATTGTTGTTGGGGAGTGCTCTTTTTCCTGGATGACTTCCTGGCTGGTTTTGTTTTCTTCTTGGTCGCATTCGGCTTATTAGTAGATGCATCTCCCTTCTTATGCATGGTTACGACAGATGGTACATTAGACGAAGAGGTCGTTTCTGTTACTTGGTCGGCAGAGGGAGATGGTGTTGCCTTGTCAAACGATAGGACCACATCTAAGGCGTAACATTAAAGCAGCGTTGGGGAGTGTTTTGTTAGAGTAGTATCCATAGTCTTGTAGTCAGATTATAGCTGCTCAGCTGTATGCAATCAACCTGTAGGCCTACTGTGTATACTGAAAGACTATACACATGACCTACGCATTCTCATTCTGTAGATGATGACTGTCGGTTTATTCTTCTTTCGAATGTCGTAGTTATGAGCTGGTTGAATACCCGTTAAAACACACCACTACATTATTTGCTTTGTCCGACCACTACATTCTAAGCCGGGAATGGGGATTTATTGTTGATCAAGTGCAAACCATTATTATAATGGTAGGCCTATCATGTTTTTTTATAATCAGTCAGGTGTGACCGCCAGCTGTGAATTATGAGGGATCCTCATTATGGTCGGATGTGTTTTAAGTCAGTCTTACACTTCTAACTATGTGTCCACATCCGATTCTGAATCGCAGACGAGCGTGGTCGTTTTCTATAAAGACGATGGGGATGATATGGTGACTTATTTGTGAACAGTTGGTAAACTATCAAGCAGCATCACTTTGCATGTCATATAACAATCTCGCTCGTCGATTTTTTCCCTGTTAAAAACCGCATTAGTTATGCTCAAAATCTACTGGAACTTTCATCGTGTAAATATATAATATGTTCATCAGCACAAAGGTAAGATAGCTTCTGAACCTGATGCAGCATGCATCACATCCTAATTGATCTCAACCATTGCCACAACCCACACATGGTAATAATGCTAAATCAATATATAATTGGTGGACGGTGGGCTACTACATTCGTGTCTAATTTGATATCATATTTTGATTAGTACATGCATTGTGAGGGCGGGGGCCCTAGGGTAGTGGTTAGCACCGCTGCCTTTCACGCCAGAGTTCGGGGTTCGTTATCCCGGACTCGGCGGTTTGAAAGAAACAAAAATGTTTCTTCCCCATCCACGTGTGAAAGTCAGTATTGCGGGGAGCCTCCATGACCGAGAGGTAGCGTGCTCGGCCTCAGACCGCCAGGGCTCGAATTTCGAATCCTGTGTCTGGAGGACAGTGTCATCTCAATCATCTCACCATCCTCAGGAGGTTCTCCTGGCCCAGTTTAGCCTATATGTGCACAAAGGTGGCCTAAAGCCCGATTCATTTCATTTCATTTACATGCATTGTGAACTTGTCCCCAAATCCTTGTATTGATCAGTTCCAATAATATAATATCTCTAACCGGGCACATTCAGCGAGGACACAACAAAATAACAGGGGTAACGTGTATGATAATTGCTGTGATAAAACCTTTCTCATTCATTCCGCTTAGATTATTTTGATTTCAAATGTTACGCATCATGACAATTATCAGAATTGTGTTGTAGTGAACTTGTATTATCACTGATGTCTTACAAGTAGACAGCCTACACTAGCTATATATGATTAATTGAATGTTCTTAACACATAACTCGTTCTAATAGTACTGGGTGAAAAATTATGAAATTCTTCAGATTGCCACCGAAATAGAAGAAGGTATTTCACTTATAAACAATTCTGTGAAACACAGTGAAATCACCGGAAACCATTTTGAATAGTGAAAACGATGTTATATAAGTTCCCCGCCCCAAACTTTATTGTATTAGTCTGCTAGGTAAAAACATTACATGTATTAGTTCTTGTTAAAAATAAAAACTGAAAACGCACACTTTCTCTGGGCTGGGCGGATCTCACAACTCCTGACTTCACACACAAAATCAGCCCATTATTGAATGTGGACAAACATTGAAAGAGCACCGGGTCAATGTTTCATGTTTTCACTGTATTTGTACATAGACTGGATTAGATCTCTAATCATCCTTTAGGTTTGCATTAATATGGTGAAGAAGAAAATAATTTATGTAAATATGTATTTACATTGTATTGACAAAGATATTGCCAATTATAGTGAAGGTCAATTATAGAGAAGGTCAATTACAAAATATTTTTTCGATAAGGGTCGGTCCACTAAACTCGCTGCAAAACCATTAGGCTGTACAATCCAAACTGCTATCATGTATAAATAACACCTCACACTACGACAGAGCTGCAATGTGGTCCCAAAAACTATTTACCGCTCTAAATAGTACCGGTCATCCATGTGTCTTGTGGAAAAAGAATATAGATAGTGCGGTGAAAACAACATCATTGTATCATGATGTTATGACCTTTATAGACGTAAAGATTACCCGATTTGGGTGATCTTTAGTACATGCTCATTGTACATTCCTCTCCAGTTGGTTGAATATACAGTCCGGACTCTAATCTCTACCAATAATTCGATCATAGTATGACGTTTATAGAGCTGCTTATCAGAAAATGTAGGTTTGAAAACGACTATATTTCCGGAATGTCAGGATGGGTAACCAACTGTTTCATTCGTCTGAGCAAAGTACAGTCGCTATACCAGTAAACTAGGCTATATACACGAGCGGTGTCCTAAATTCTAGTGTTCTGTAGATGGGGGTCTTTTTAAGATTTTTAGTGAGCCGTGTTCCAAATTGAAATTTTGCTCGGAGAAACGTTCATCCTTCTCCAAGTAGCGTTAACTTTGTTTCAATAGGCGTGTTCTTGAATACCCCGTGTGATGGTTCAGCCGGATTAAAATGATTCGCTCAACATGGCCACAGTCGGTTTGTGCTCGCTGGATAGGCTTCTTCTTGATAGTGATGTTATTACATGATTTGACCTCACACAAATCGCAACAGAACTATATCAACTATATCAACTGTTTCATTCTCATCAAAGTGTCCTTTATAACATAACAAAAGGTTTAAGTACAGTATTTAGACTGGTACAAAGTATTTACCGGGATTTTTCCCCACTGCCACCCACGTCAAAATGGCTAATTGTATGAATGTATGCATGTATTCGCATAAAATGCCTTGACAAATGGTTCGGAACAATTCACAATCTACAGGAAACTTCGAATTTCTAAATGATACATTTATTTGGAAGCAATACAATGAAGCAATACAATAATTGAAAGGCTGTTCCTTGCAATTATTTAATTAAAAGTTATTGAAAATACAAAACAAAAACACGTTGCAACATGTGTAATTAAAGAAAGTCATTCAAGTCCAGTTATTTTACAAACTCGTGTTACACTTCTTTATTTACAAATATTTTTGTTCACTCATATAATTTATTTTTTCATAACATCGTATCGTGAACCATTTTTATTCATGTTAAATATCAGTGTAGTCAGTATAACCCTTTGCCTCCTGTTAAAATTATATGATGCCTTAGTCTGCAGTGGATGACTATTTTTTTGAACATAGTGATGTTTCACCCCTGTCGGCTCAGTCAGTCTCAGTCTGTGCTGTATTTCTCCCATTCATTTTTCCTCAGCGATTTCTATCGTGCAGCTGGTCAAACACGAGACGTTGACCCAATGCTGGGCTAATGTTGGACCACCGCCTATGACACTGACTCAACATTAGCCCAGTATTGGGTTAACGTGTCGTGTGTGGCGCCGCACTGAATGTGAGCCAACGTCACAGACGGCGGGCCAACATTAACCCAGCTTTGGCTCAAAGCATCGTGCCCAGCATGCAGGCACCGGCAGCATGAATTAATGACTAGGATTGAATGGATAGTGGCCAGCCCCAGCGACGTTGGCCCAAAATTTAAAATGACATTGCGTCGGTGTTGGCTTGTGATCGCTGCCAGCAGTAAGCAATACCAGACCAGCTGCTATTCCCAGTAAACACAGAACATTTGTATAACATTTGTACAACGTCGGCCTAAAGTCTTCGACGTTGGTCCAGCATTGTACAAATGGTATACAAATGTTTTGTGTTTACTGGGTTGAACGCAGCCCAGCAAACACGAGGCGTTCAACAGGTGCTGGTTTGATGCCAGCACTGGACCAGCATTAGGTCAACGTCGTGTTTGCTGGGAGTGTTGACAAGTGTTTTGCACCAAAACGGAATAATAAATTTCGCTTGATACATAGTCTCTACTGTCTACAGCAGCCATTTAATAACATTATTATTACTTGTAGAGCCATTGACACTACATCTATTAGTTATCAATCTTTATGGTTATGCTGCCGGAGGGGAGACATCTCCAGTTTATTGTTCACAAAAAAACTACACCCTTCTAGTTTCAGATGACCTGCATATTGGGATCATGGTTAGCTGTCCAATGACCTTGAAAGTTGACTTTCTTCAATTTGAAGGTCATTTGTCCGTTATTGAGGTCAAAACACAAAATGCGGGTTATGGCCATACACACCAACATCATTTTCAATCAATCGAACGGTTTTGACTAAATTACACGAAATAAGACCATTTAAAATGTGTTGCGTTTCGTTTTGTGGCAAGTATATATAGCGAGAGAAACATGATGGAGATTCAGTATACCATAGTGTTTAAATACTATTTGACCATCAAAGCATTAAAGTTATTTTTTCTAAATTCAATTCGGAAATGTACGAATTCTGTTAATTATTCGGGAGGTACATGTATGCATCAAGTGTGCGCATGACTGGTCACGTATATTACTTGTAGACAAGGTAAATTGTGACGGGATATATTGACTTGAATCTTCCGTGATAAATGAGTGAAGTTTGATGTGTTTGGTGTTATTTCAATACAAAATCTCTATCGCAATTTTCCCGTTCTCAGGTTTGCAATTGCCAGATCAATGCAAGACTGTGGTTGCATCTAATCACACTTCAGACGGTTGACGTGTTAGCTATTATTTTAAAATATTTGTTATAAATGGAGATAAATAATATAACTTTTTCTTTTTTATAAGGCTCTAGTAATCTAGTAATACTACAACCGCACCTATTTTTCTGTTAAATTACGTATATAACACTGCTAAAAATGGCTAGTTATCCCACGATGGCATAGTCAAGACTTTATTGAGATTTTATTGAGACTTTATTGAGGTTTTATAATACATATGAGTAAGAAACAACAGTTAGAAATTCTGTTGCATTTTGTGTGAGGTTTGGCCACTATTTGACACAGAATACCAATCCTGAACGCTCACATTTTCGTGCATTCACAAAAATAGTGAATAAATGAAATGAATCGGGCTTTAGGCCACTTGTGTGCACATACAGGCTGAATTGGGCCAGGAGAACCTCCTGAGGATGGCGAGATGAGTAAGATGACACTGACCTCCAGACACAGGATTCGAAATTCAAAATCTTGAGGTCTGAGGTAGAGAACGCTACCTCTCGGTCACGAAACATTTTTGTTTCTTTCAAACCGCCGAGACCGGGAAACGAACCCAGAACGCCTTCACAAAGATAGTGTGCAGAGCTTGACGCACACATTAACAAAGTGGTGTATTAATGTTGAGCCGGCGGCGTAAACGGTGCCCAATTATAAAACAACACTTAACCAAAGTATCTGTCCATTGTCCATTATGTTCACATTGTGGCCACTTGAATTAGTCAGGAAATCACTTTGGGCAGAAAGCATAGTGTTATTTATAAGGATGCTTTGAATAAACGTACCTGATGATTTAATTTGATTACATCACATATATAATAATAACAATGCAAGATATTATAGGCAACGACCACCCACTGGATCTCCACGTCGTTTCAACGTTAATTCAATGCTATGTGCTCCGTGGGTAATTGCATTGGCATGATTATATTGTCCAGCCAGGACCAGGCTTTGGGCTAAAATAAATGTTTAGAATAAGGATGAATATGCAGGACTATAACAATGAAACAGCGGCCAGCATTCAGATCTGCGTTCACTCTCAATAGTTTGATTATTCGTGTCGATATTTTTTAGATCCATATAATGGTCCGGCATGCCCGTTTGACATTATTGTTTGAATACCAATGGATTTTACGATTTCTCATATGTATCGCTTCTGACATGGGATCGTCATAGATTTTAACGTGCATAACAATAAGTAAGAATTGTGTGTATGATTTACGTTAACACCACGCTCGCCTGCGATTGAGAAACCGATGGGGACATCTAGTGGCCGATTCAACAAGCTCTCTTGTCTGTACGCTCAGGAATGAACCTTGTTGAATCGGCCACTAGGTGTCCCCATCGGTTTCTCAATCGCAGGCGAGCGTGGTTTACACGTGTCAACAAATTGCAACATTAACCCTGTAATGGCTACTTACATTAATCATTGACTGTACGTGCCCCTAATCATGATGGTTATAATGTTTTGATAACACAGCGATAGCTCAAACCTGGGCTACTTTTTCTGCTGTGCGAATGCAAATGCAAACCATTCATTTGTCAAGTTTTCAGCCACTTGAATCAGCGAAGCAAATTACACATGTAAAGGACTTCCAAGTTGCGTGAGGGCATAGTGAGCCAATATAGTACATGTAGTTGGCCCACGCGGTGGTTGGGATTAGTATAATTTGGGCTGAACGCCAGAATCTTTATTGGACCCACGGCGATGTGGGGAGCACGGATAAATTCCTGATGTAGTGCCCTTCCCAGCGAGCACGCTACACAGACGCTGGGCCAATATTGATCGAACATTGGGTCAGTGTACTGTCTTGACAGTATATAAAACTACACCAAAATACCAAGAAAATAAACAAGAATTGTTACCGTATGTATGCATGTATATCTGTATTAAGAACTATTTGTGTTGCTGGCTTATACTATAATCAGTGTCTTCAGAATATTCCTCAGCTGATTTAAATAACAACCGAATGACGGACGATCTCGGCATGTGACATGTTGAACCACTCTTCGATTGGTTGGGGGTAGAATACAAGACTTGGACCGCTGTGGCGGCCCGCATTCGGTGGGTGAAAAATATAATGATAACCCAGCAAATACAAAACATTTGTAAACCATTTGTACAACGTCGAACCAACGACTTCGACGTTGGTCCAACATTGTACGTTGTAGGCCTATACAGCCTGAGATCACCAGTACGATTTGCCATTCAAAATCACATCTCAAAAGCTGGCAGGACTCCTGCCAGCTTTTGAGTTGTGATTTTGAGGACATCTTTTGCTGCAAAACACGGCTGTTTTTTGCACACAAATGCTTGACATAGCCTAATCACGTAACCACGTAAAATATGTCATATTATGTGCATCCCCGCACCAGGGGTGAGATGATACACATAATATGACACATTTTACTGAATTGCATTGAATACAAACTGGCATCACAATAAAAATGATGTGGGCTTTCAGTTGAGGTATACGAACTTTAAGGTGAAGGAAAATGTTAGTCCTTCAGCTACAGGCCAAAATTTCGCCGATTGGTACCAAAAAGGTGGCCAATTTTATTGTTATTTTTTTTGAAAGATATATATTAGAGAAATACATTTTTGCCTGATAGCAATATAAAAGTAGTAGCTTTATGTAATTACGGACTATATTATAATGGCCCTGCAAATTTCGTATTTTCATATAAAAAAATAGAACGCAAATTAACTATACATAACATATTAAACTTACTCCAAGACACAAATAGCTCAATTAAACTATCAATTTATGATAATTTACGCATAGCCGTCATATCTTGTGCAAAATTAAGCTTACGTCCGATGGAAAACACCGTAACCATGGTAACTGACCAAAAATCATACACTCAATACTATTAGTTACTAGGCGGTTTGAATGATATTGCTCAAAATATATGAAATAAAAAGTATTTTTAATTTAACCCTAGTGAACGCTTATGTGAGGTCATATAGCTAGCAAATCGTTTAAAAACTAAATTTACAATAAATAGGAAACACAATAACCATGGTAACGGACCAAAACATCATGCATCCAACAACGTAAATTACTAGGTGGTTCGAACATAGGGCTGAAAATAGGTGAAAGTAACACTAGAGTTAATTTATCATAATTTACGTCTACTCCGTCTGTGTGGAGATACATACATACATTGATTCATTTGAATTCAATTTACATCCCACAGACAGCACTGTAACCATGGTAACTGACCAATAGGCCATAGCTTTGTGCCTAAACAATTTCAACTCGAGCAACAACCAGGGCCAGACCCGATTTTTCTGGCAAATGGACACGGCATGCTGTAAAAGGTGGGCCAATGATATTCATATCTACAAATCTGCATGTATATGAGCACAACCTAGGGGGACTACCTCGTGAACAGTTTGCTGGAAACATTTGAGCAGCCAAAATACAAGATGGCCACCAGTGGCCCAATCTAAATTTGAACAATTTCTAACTTTAAAAATATAAATCAAATGATATATGCAATACCTCATTTTAAACTAAATCAATGACGACAAATGCATTAGAATGTTTATTTATTTTACGTTTGAGGTCTCACCACCCCAAATGCCAGTCCCATTGAAACTCATGTAAACTGCCTCAATTCCGCAGGCCGATTTCACCACTTTTAAACCTATTAGATATTAAGTGTGACATATCAGGATAAAGCTTGAGATGTCCTTGTTCGAGAACAGGCCCGCTATGGGTATGCTTACCAGACAGATTTTGAGGTACGCCCCCTAGCGTGTAAAAAGATCACTACTTTTCAAATTGGGCTAATATCCGTACTCTCTTTCACGGAACATACACACATCATTATAACCCACTGTATCCCTGCGAGATTATCATCAAACAGCTATATCTGATATCCTTGACAAAGACGATAACGTGTGCTTATTAAATATTCACAAAATTTTGACTTCTATATATTTTATTTTGTTTCACTAGAGGTTGAAACAGCCGCATTAAAAATATTTTGTGTGATGATTCCATCATTAGTAGACACCTCCCTGGATTTCGGCCTATTTAGGGTGGTGAGACCATATGTAGAGATATAATTGTCTTCGTTTATTTTATTTCGGCCTGGTATGTAGCTTGAAGGTGTTCTGAGCAATATAGTTTTTGAATTGGGCAAATATATTGAAAACTGTTGCCTTCGCAGCCCTTTCAATAATTATTGATATCATGAAAATCAGCTTCATTTCTATGAAAGTCGCATTGAATAAAACAGTTAAATGAAGTGGCTATTCCCGCCTCTATTTCGTCACACAAAGTCGTCATGGTTACCTTCTATTTCGAAAATTGTTGTTGAAATATGCCACACATATTAGAGTGGACTGTTATTAGTAGCATCCATACCTTAATTCACTATATTTTCTTTTTATTTGGGCCCATATGACAATCCTAATACCAACCAGGCATTTCATCCATGACTTAAATCATCAAAACACGGCCTCTTCAGATCTCTTCTAGACATAGCTATCACATTTATTCACCAATTATATATTTTCTAATAAAAATTATTACACTTAGATTGTTACAGCGATGCTAAAACTCAATAAAATATAGATATCAAGCTGCAGATTTTTTATCAAGCAGCTGGAATATGCCAAGAGAAGACCAGAACACGCAAATGCATTGTGTCTACTGATGGTCTCACCACCCCAAATGCCAGTCCCATTGAAACACATGTAAACTGCCTCAATTCCGCAGGTCGATTTCACCACTTTTAAACCTATTAGATATTAAGTGTGACATATATCAGGATAAAGCTTGAGATGTCCTTGTTCGAAAACAGGCCCGCTATGGGTATGCTTACCAGACAGATTTTGAGGTACGCCCCCTAGCGTGTAAAAAGATTAATACTTTTCAAATTGGGCTAATATCCGTACTCTCTTTCACAGAACATACACACATCATTTTAACCCACTGTATCCCTGCGCGATTATCATCATTGTCATAGTTACCTTCTATTTCGAAAATTGTTGTTGAAATATGCCACACATATTAGAGTGGACTGTTATTAGTAGCATCCATACATTAATTCACTATATATTTTTTTTTATTTGGGCCCATATGACAATCAAATATCAACCAGGCATTTCAACCATGACTTAGATCATCAAAACACGGCCTCTTCAGATCTCTTCTAGACATAGCTATCACATTTATTCACCAATTATATATTTTCTAATAAAAATTATTACACTTAGATTGTTACAGCGATGCTAAAACTCAATAAAATATAGATATCAAGCTGCAGATTTTTTATCAAGCAGCTGGAATATGCCAAGAGAAGACCAGAACACGCAAATGCATTGTGTCTACTGATGGTCTCACCACCCCAAATGCCAGTCCCATTGAAACACATGTAAACTGCCTCAATTCCGCAGGTCGATTTCACCACTTTTAAACCTATTAGATATTAAGTGTGACATATATCAGGATAAAGCTTGAGATGTCCTTGTTCGAAAACAGGCCCGCTATGGGTATGCTTACCAGACAGATTTTGAGGTACGCCCCCTAGCGTGTAAAAAGATTAATACTTTTCAAATTGGGCTAATATCCGTACTCTCTTTCACAGAACATACACACATCATTTTAACCCACTGTATCCCTGCGCGATTATCATCATTGTCATAGTTACCTTCTATTTCGAAAATTGTTGTTGAAATATGCCACACATATTAGAGTGGACTGTTATTAGTAGCATCCATACATTAATTCACTATATATTTTTTTTTATTTGGGCCCATATGACAATCAAATATCAACCAGGCATTTCAACCATGACTTAGATCATCAAAACACGGCCTCTTCAGATCTCTTCTAGACATAGCTATCACATTTATTCACCAATTATATATTTTCTAATAAAAATTATTACACTTAGATTGTTACAGCGATGCTAAAACTCAATAAAATATAGATATCAAGCTGCAGATTTTTTATCAAGCAGCTGGAATATGCCAAAAAAAGACCAGAACACGCAAATCCCTTGTGTCTACTGATGGTCTCACCACCCCAAATGCCAGTCCCATTGAAACACATGTAAACTGCCTCAATTCCGCAGGCCGATTTCTCCACTTTTAAACCTATTAGATATTAAGTGTGACATATCAGGATAAAGCTTGAGATGTCCTTGTTCGAAAACAGGCCCGCTATGGGTATGCTTACAAGACAGATTTTGAGGTACGCCCCCTAGCGTGTAAAAAGATCATTACTTTTCAAATTGGGCTAATATCCGTACTCTCTTTCACAGAACATACACACATCATTTTAACCCACTGTATCCCTGCGAGATTATCATCAAACAGCTATATCTGATATCCTTGACAAAGACGATAACGTGTGCTTATTAAATATTCACAAAAGTTTGACTTCTATATATTTTATTTTGTTTCACTAGAGGTTGAAACAGCCGCATTAAAAATATTTTGTGTGATGATTCCATCATTAGTAGACACCTCCCTGGATTTCGGCCTATTTAGGGTGGTGAGACCATATGTAGAGATATAATTGTCTTCGTTTATTTTATTTCAGCCTGGTATGTAGCTTGAAGGTGTCCTGAGCAATATAGTTTTTGAATTGGGCAAATATATTGAGAACTGTTGCCTTCGCAGCCCTTTCAATAATTATTGATATCATGAAAATCAGCTTCATTTCTATGAAAGTCGCATTGAATAAAACAGTTAAATGAAGTGGCTATTCCCGCCTCTATTTCGTCACACAAAGTCGTCATGGTTACCTTCTATTTCGAAAATTGTTGTTGAAATATGCCACACATATTAGAGTGGACTGTTATTAGTAGCATCCATACCTTAATTCACTATATTTTCTTTTTATTTGGGCCCATATGACAATCCTAATACCAACCAAGCATTTCATCCATGACTTAGATCATCAAAACACGGCTCTTCAGATCTCTTCTAGACATAGCTATCACATTTATTCACCAATTATATATTTTCTAATAAAAATTATTACACTTAGATTGTTACAGCGATGCTAAAACTCAATAAAATATAGATATCAAGCTGCAGATTTTTTATCAAGCAGCTGGAATATGCCAAGAAAAGACCAGAACACGCAAATCCCTTGTGTCTACTGATGGTCTCACCACCCCAAATGCCAGTCTCATTGAAACAAATGTAAGCTGCCTGAATTCCGCAGGCCGATTTCTCCACTTTTAAACCTATTAGATATTAAGTGTGACATATCAGGATAAAGCTTGAGATGTCCTTGTTCGAAAACAGGCCCGCTATGGGTATGCTTACCAGACAGATTTTGAGGTACGCCCCCTAGCGTGTAAAAAGATCACTACTTTTCAAATTGGGCTAATATCCATACTCTCTTTCACAGAACATACACACATCATTTTAACCCACTGTATCCTTGCGAGATTATCATCAAACAGCTATATCTGATATCCCTGACAAAGACGATAACTTGTGCTTATTAAATATTCACAAAATTTTGACTTCTATATATTTTATTTTGTTTCACTAGAGGTTGAAACAGCCGCATTAAAAATATTTTGTGTGATGATTCCATCATTAGTATACACCTGCCGTGATTTCGGCTTATTTAGGGTGGTGAGACCATATATAGAAATGTATATGTAGTTGTTATTTTTTTTCAGCCTGGGATGAAGCTTCAAGTTGTTCTGAGCAATATATTTTTTGAACTAAGTAGATCTTGTAAAAACTGTTGCCCTGGCAGCACTTTGAAAATCATAGATGTACTGAAAATCAGTCTGTTTTTCGTAAATGTCGCGGTGCATACAAAATTTAAATAGAGTGACTATTCCCGCCACTATTTCGTCATAAAAAGTTGTCATGGTTACTTTTCATTTAAAAAATTGTTGATGAAAGAGGACATTTACTTTAGGGTGAACTGTTTTTATTATTATGCACTCTCAAATTCGTTATATTTGATTTTTTATTTGCTCCCATATGACTCTCAAATTACAAATCAAGTTTTTCATCTATGAATTATCCTCAAAACACGACCTTCACAGATCTATTTTAGGCTTAGTTATTCCACCATATTCTCAATTATACACTTTCTAATCAAAATTGTGGAATTTTTTAATTGCAGCAACGATAAACATCCATTAAATATAGGTTTAAAGCTCCTTTTTTTTATTAACCAGTCAGAATATGTCAATTAAGCCAAGAAAACCTGAATAGCCTTCTGCGTACTCATATAGAAATGTATATGTAGTTGGTAATTTTTTTTCAGCCTGGGATGAAGCTTCAAGTTGTTCTGAGCAATATACTTTTTGAATTAAGTAGATCTTGTAGAAACTGTTGCCCTGGCAGCACTTTGAAAAATCATAGATTTACTGAAAATCAGTCTGTTTTTCGTAAATGTCGCGGTGCATACAAAATTTAAATAGAGTGACTATTCCCGCCACTATTTCGTCATAAAAAGTTGTCATGGTTACTTTTTATTTAAAAAATTGGTGATGAAAGAGGACATATACTTTAGGGTGAACTGTTTTTGTTATTATGTGCTCTCAAATTCGTTATATTTGATTTTTTATTTGCTCCCATATGACTCTCAAATTACAAATCAAGTATTTCATCTATGAATTATCCTCAAAACACGACCTTCACAGATCTCTTTTAGGCTTAGTTATTCCACCATATTCACAATTATACACTTTCTAATCAAAATTGTGGAATTTTTTAATTGCAGCAACGATAAACATCCATTAAATATAGGTTTAAAGCTCCTTTTTTATTAACCAGTCACAATATGTCAATTAAACCAAGAAAACCTGAATAGCCTTCTGCATACTCATGGTCTCACCACCCCAAATGCCAGTCCCATTGAAATACATGTAAAATGCCTCAATTCCACGGGCCGATTTTACTTTTTTTTGCCCTCCCCCCTATCTAGTGCCGCATATCATACTGAAGCCTGGACTGTGCATTTTCACAAACAGCTCCGATAAGGGGTTGCTACCAAGACAGATTTTGAGCTAGGCCCCCTAGTGTGCAAAAAGGTCACTATAGTTCAAATTACGCTTAAATTCATACCCTCTTTCACAGACCAGACATACATCCTTTTAACCCACTGTATCCCTGTCAGATTATCACGAAACAGTTATATCTGATATCCGGGATGAAGGAGACATCATGTACTTATTAAATATTCACAGAAATATAACTTCTTTGTATTTGTTTTTAATTCAACAGAGGTTGAAACAGCCGCATTGAAAATATTTAGTGTGATGATTCCATCATTAGTATACACCTGCCGTGATTTCGGCTCATTTAGGGTGGTGAGAACATGGTATTCTTACCATTGAAATAAAACTCTCATCTTTGTCATGTTTATGTAACACCCCTTTTACGTTTGATGGTTGCCTATTGTAAAATCCAAGATATCAACCATTTTTAATCTATGTTATTCTTACCTTTCAAATTATATAACACCCCCTTTTCACTCATTATTTGTACAATGTGTGTTTTTATCTTTTAAGATCATCGTTGCGTTTTAAAACCTGAAATAGCAGGTACTCTGTATCCAAATTATTCATCACATTAAAAAGAAAATCCCAACGTGTCGCAAATTTTGATTTTGCGCTAAGTTGGAAAAAATAGATTTTTTTGTCCATTGGGCAACCCTGATCCTGAGTATAGTGAGACGAATGTGATGCACTGCTGGGCACGCTAGATTTCGGTCACCGTGGTTCCCTAGAGTACTGAATCTAGTGAGTGGGTAGAAGAAGTAGTGTGTCTCTGAGACCTGATTATAAGCCGAACCTGCGGCGCCGGACTCCGATGTTGCAAATTTAATCACATTACTGCAGCCCCCTGGTTCTATAACTTATGATATAAAGTCATCCGATCGCCTAATCTAATACATCCTTTTCGAATAAATCAATAAACCAAGGTGACGGTTATCTTGAATCTCGGTTATTCCATTCTTTTAAAATATAAATTATATATTTTTATGCAACTGTAATTAGCTGTATCTTATGTAGCCTAATTGTTGTTATGTGGTGATCGGTTTAAATCTTCACCTTCTTTTAAATCAAACATGGCTACATGAGCCGAATGTGAACGCAACCGCTTGGTACTGAGTGTAAGGCGCTAGAAATACATTTCAGAGCCAAATTTTAAAAATCCCTGGTAAACTAATGAAGCTTATCAGGACCACATACGGAACAGTAGCCTCGGTGTCAAGAATTGGGTTAAAGGTGTTAAATAGTTTTTGAACGTTGTAGATTACTGGGAACTCATTTAAAATAACACACAATACGAAATGTGCCTGCAATATTTAAAATACAATAAACTCATTTTAGCTTCAATAATTTTCGACACTGATGTACAACTAGAACTGGAAGTAGTAGGCTCAGATCATATGCAGGCTTAAAGCAGGAATACAACATGAAATAAAAAGCCATCGTAAACATTTGTACACAGAACTTGATCCGGGAAGAAACACTTCATTACAGGTCAATGCACACACATTTTTGCCGGAACTGCAAAACTATTGTTGAAGATGTGGCACATTTTATGAGTGCCTTATTTTGCCTTCTCGACACCATATCTCCGATGCATATTATATTAGACTCTTCAAAGCATCTGAAACAATAACATTAGTTAACCTGGTCTACGACGCGCTATGGCACTATATGCAATGAACCAATAAATTACGGTTATTAAAACTTTCTTACCATAATTTTTCCGTCTTTTGTAGTGATTAATATCCATAGACATGTAAGTATGACATGTATGCTACGCATTTTATATGTTAATGTTTGTTTATACCCAAACGATGTATTGTCTTGTATTAAAATAAAATGAATATAATTAATATGCCAATCTTTTTATAATTTAGATCAAATCATTAAATATGTTATCTCTATGTTACTAGAACATACACAGGTCAAATGCATCCTATCCAATTATAATTTTCTAGCTCTTAGGAGTAATAGCTCAACTTACATGATTGTATAACAAACTATTTGATAAAATGTAATGCGACAAAACCATTTTTCAATACAGTAGATAAACCCAGATAGTCATTCTTAAATGTTTTTATAACTGACTATCTTTTGAAATCTGTTTGGTCAGTGACCGAAAAATCATCAAATATACATGTGTCTATGATCGTAATGATTAAATACCTTGCAGGCAGTTAATATAGGATAATATTGCATTTGTGCCATGGTATGAGCTCATACAGTAGTAGTAGGAGTAGTAGAATATTGCTTAACGTCACTTTTGGCAATGGTCATGTGATTGACATTGATGAGATGAATGATGTAAGATGATGACGTGAGGGTGGGGTGATAGGGCATGGTGGGTTGCTGTTTTCCTTCACTCGCCCGATAAGGGGTTCTGGGCATTTTCAGGGGATTTATCCCTAGACATGCCCAGACATGCTCGCTCCGCTATCCTCGGGTGGGATAATCCCCTAAAATGACAATAACTGACGGTAACCCCATTCATCCTACGTGAGAGACCTGAAGCAGGAGCTGCATTGGCACCGCTGTTGAGCAGAGGAACCAGGGTATCCCGGTAGCCAACAACAGTTATTTCATGTAACCTTGTTTTGTGGACTATAGTTTTTTTTTCTGCAGATTTGACATGTCCAGATAACCCCTTGAATAAATCAGATTGCTGACCCTTGGCCAGTGTTGAGCAATTTGAGATAAATAGGTCAAAACAAAATGGCCGCCGAAATGCAGATTTTTTGGTTAAAATGATTTTACTTGTTAATGTTAGGCTCTGCAATCTCTTTGTCTACTCATCTGTGCGGGTAGAATGATGGTCTAATACATATAGGGCCTAATAAATATTTTGGGAACATAATATAATTTGCTTAACACCCTCTGCACCCTTCTGTGAGCCATTTGAAGTACTTTTGAGAGTACCGTAGTATTAGAGAGACTTCGCCCACATTTTGACAGCTATGATATATGATATGTACAGAACAGTTGTTGGACTTCACATACCAGCCAATAATTGCAACCTCTATGTAAAATACCGGTCCCCTTATTAATTATTCAAAATGACCGCCATGCAATTGCCATGTGCATATACGGGTACAGAAGGTTAAATGGTATTATGATCTTACCACTCGCCTAATGCAGTGTATACTGTGACATATTGTAACATATATTGAAGAGTGATAAATTCTTACTTTGTAGTGGATACAGTGCTGATAATTTAGTCATTAGAGTAATGCTGCTGTCCAATACATCAACAATAGCAATATAGTATAGCCTACCGCATATAAATAAGACAGAGATGGGAGGACAAATAGACTACCAGCTTGATATAGTCAGATACAATGACCTAAAGAAGCCGGAGATGCCAATTTAATTCAATAAAAACAACTGCTTAGATTCCTTGTGCATATGGTGGTGTCGCAAAGGCGGGCCTTTTTAGCTGATGTCACCAGCCGAGATCACTGCCCAGAGTTCAGTGGCTATTTGTGCAGCGAACAAGGGTTGTCATCTCAACCCAAAACTAAAGCAGTATATATGCAACTGATTGATACCCCCCCCCCCCCCTTCAGCAAATCCTGATACTATCATAACCGTCATGACCAGAGCACATCACATTTCACGGAATAAACTGGGCAAGGTATTACACTGTTCACTGCCGATCAACATATATATTGAGTTGTGGTAGAAGTCCAATGGGTGTACCATCATCCATTCCCACAACTTATTCCTAGGTTAGGTGGCATGCATATGCTGATGAGTTTTGGGGGTGCTGTGGGGACATTAATGGCAGAGACTGCCTGGCAGAGAATATTGAAACTGTGTTTGCTTGCGTTGCCGAAATGATAACAGGAAGGAAGTGTCAGGGTGACTGATGAGGTACTTGGAGTTCTTATCTAGAAACATCAGCTGACATGTCATGGTGAGCTAATTTCGCACTACCACGCTGTGGGTTGATGCCTTCATAAAACCAGTATTTCTAATGATGCTTTATGTGAAGGCTGTAGGAGAAGGTTATTGGCCACTTCACGTACAGGCTGTTCATCAGACCACACCAACTCTGCGAGATATGGTTTCCATTATTTGAGAAGCATAGAAGCCTTATCTGTACTCCAACATTTCATGAACGGTTCACATGTTATTAGTCCCATAAAAGGTATGTGGAATTGAATGTGGAGTGGTATGTTAATCGAAATGACTTTTAGCCAATGTGAGCATGTCATGGAAAATCAGGAGTTATTGGTAGCACATTGAATCCTGAAACGCTAAGACCACGGGCGCTTATTCTACACGTCTGCGGGCAATTAGTGGAGGATGTATCCATTATGAGAGAGTCTGCAAAGTCGTCATTCAACCAAACTACTCACAACGAGGAGACCAAAACACGCATCTCAGCAGATTAGTGTGACAGGCAAGGGCTTCAAAAAATGAAATGAAATGAATCGGGCTTTAGGCCACCTTTGTGCACATATAGGCTAAACTGGGCCAGGAGAACCTCTGAGGATGGTGAGATGATTGAGATGACACTGTCCTCCAGACACAGGATTCGAAATTCGAGCCCTGGCGGTCTGAGGCCGAGCACGCTACCTCTCGGTCACGGAGGCTCCCCACAATACTGACTTTCACACGTGAATGGGGAAGAAACATTTTTTGTTTCTTTCAAACCGCCGAGACCGGGAACCGAACCCCGGACTCTGGCGTGAAAGGCAGCGGTGCTAACCACTACCCTAGGGCCCCCGCCCGCAAGGGCTTTAAACAAAGTGAGATATGTGTGTTAATCCGCTGGCCTCAGATAATCATCGAGATAGTATGATGAACAGAGTGACTGGAAGCATGGCTTCCACATCAGTGAATGTTGACAAAGTGCTTGAAATTGGTAAACAGAATTGGAACAATTTGAAAGTAAATTTTCACATGGATTACATGACACAATAACAAAACAAGTAGAAACTATGTCAGTCATGACAAAATCCATTAAAAAATGTCAACAAAAGGTTTACAATACCAGCTTGATTTTCTCACAGGACTACAGGCCAGTTCAAGGAATGTGAACATTGATGAAATTTTGCGATGGTAGCTGTCACCAGTTCCCACTGCTGTATTCAATGATTAGGGAGAGATGGGATCCGAAGTCTAAATATGTGCTGAAGAATAAGACAAAAGTTGATGTATCAGCGAGACAGCGTGTGAAATTCATCATGCATAGTAATTGATTGTTGTATTCTTCACTGGTCGCCGTCTAGTGCATCCGATCAACCCACAGTAAAAGACTATGTTGATGAGTTCAAGGGAACGATAAACTCTCATATGCTGACGTGTATCTGTTTTTTTAGGCAGATAGCAAGATTTTAGTATAAGGTATTCCACCACAAATTCCAGAGGTTAAGGAGGTTGTAGAATATTTCAACTGAGTTCAACGGCACCATTGCCACCCCAGAAGTTACGATATCAAGAAACAACTGATACATATTTTTTATCAAGGAGATGTTTATTTCCACCAGATGTGTACTGTAAATCACAAGCTTGTGATAACCGGACAAGACAAACACCTGTTGAGATAAGTGCTGGAGGTCTTAATATAATACATTGAAATGATATAGCTACTACTCCTGAAGAAGCTGGCAATGTTATTGTGCAACAGGCCATTTGAGTTGCTGTAGAAAAGCCGAGATCTGTCACTGTAAGTGTTGTTGCAGATTACACTGATGTGAATCTTGAGCAGGGTTTGGAAACACCCATGTTGGTGGAATATCCTATTAAAGAGAAAACTGTTACTGACATCACAGCCACCATCGAGCAACACCAAGATATCATCCCTGTAACGTTAGCAGATCAGTCTGACTGGGTGCGACACATTATGTACATTCTTTGGAATTGGGAAATGACCAATGCTGAATGTCTTAAGAAGTGGATCAGCACTAAATGCATTAGGCGCTGTCAATGCTGTGTAGTCAGATGCTCTGGAACAGGCTACAAAGTTCATTGCTGCATGCTATATGAATGAATGAATGAATGAATGAATGAATGAATGAATGAATGAATGAATGAATGAATGAATGAATGAATGAATGAATAAATAAATGAATGAATGAATGAATGAATGAATGAATGAATGAATGAATGAATGAATGAATGAATGAATGAATGAATGAATGAATGAATGACGGGGGTTTCAGGTTACATTTGTGCACATATAGGCAATACTGGAACCTCCAGAGGATAATGAAATGAATGAGATGACACTGCCCTTCAGACACAGGATTTGATATTCGAACGCTGGCGGTCTCTCATTTACTGGGGGTCCCCACAATATTGAATCTTTACAAGTGAGCAGAGAAGAAACATTTTTGAACCTTGAATGCCAGAGCGGGGTTTGAACCTGCTGCATGTTATGGACAGCCCAAGTTGCATCGATGTCCGAGGTAAGGCATCGTGCGTGGGCCACACGAATAGGAAATAGTGGATAGACAACTACTCCTAAGCTGTTCTCTCTGCCACCAACTACAGAGGCACGTACTGTAGAGAATTTAAAGCGTAGTCACTTGCAGATATGTATTTGGACGAGTGCACTAGACCAAGATCCTCCAAATCTCGATTGCACAAAATATGCGTGGGGAAAAATGCATGAGCACAAAATCAATGCTACCAGCAACATTGCCCGCAAATTTTCAATTCGCAAATTACATTTTGAAATTGATACGCTGCACATGCACTAGCGAAATGCCATGCGAATCGTCGAGGTGTGGATGCAACAATCCAAAGCTAGCATGCCTATTATTTATTATTCTGTACTTGTCGTGCATTAGTAGCATGTTGCAACGAGCAGAATAAAGAAGGCTATATAAATAGCTGTAGGTGTAGTAATACAACGTGCTACAGAACTTCTAATTAAAATTATGTCTGCTCATTTATTTATTTTTTTTCCAAGAAAAAAATGTTTTGTATTTGTGTATTGAACTTCACAAAAATAAAATATATTGATGACAGTTCAAAGAGATGTATGTATGTATTATATTATATAAAGACTATTTAGCATTTTTCTGGCGGCCACCTTGAATTTTTTGAAGTTTGCGCAAATTTGATATGATATAACATTTAATTTTTGAAGTTTGCTTCGGTATTTACACCAAGTACACTAGGAATTGAGTAGAATTAAATAATAAATATTGAAGTAGGAGATGACATCCTCCTTTTTCTGAAAAAATCTGGTATTTCGGCGGCCATTTTGTTTATGTTAATTATAAAAAATGCTCAAGACTTATGCAGAGTCAGCAACCGAAATTGCAATCTTTGTAATCTCCACCAGCATAATCCACCAAGAAAAAAACTATAGACCATATTGCAAGGTGAACCTTAGTGGCCGCCGGACTAGGGTAATCTGCTGGCAATCCACCCGGAGATTATGGCCAGACAAGTGGAGGCTGCAGCTCCCCTTGAATAATTGTTGTAGACTAGTGTTTCTGTACAATGCCGTACAACATGCAAGAGACGGAACTACTACTAGCAACCATCCCAGTACCCCGTGAGCTCATACAGTGAAGATTTACATTTTTTATTTCATACCGATACTCCAAACTGTGAAATATATCTGTAAGTTATATTTCTGGTAATATGGTCATATTGATTTAATATGTACTTGCTCAGAAATGCTTGCATTTTTGCATACCGGATAAATCAAGCAATAATATAACAGATAAAATAAAAAAAGCCACAGGATTCACACTAAATCTTAAATGTTGAATGCTAATGAATACAGCCTAATATGCTCAATACCCAATTGCTATATATGTTCATGAACCATTGATACGCAATATACATTGTACGCGGGCCCCTTATTTGATATTGTTGGTCTCAGTGAAAAATTATATAAATAAGTGTAACAATGATAACGTTATCGAAAAGCCTGGCTAATAAAGCTAGCATTATGAATAATATTATGATAATAATACAAATTTTGATTTAACACCATATTGGTCATTGATCTCAGTCTGTGTCTAATGCTCGCTGATAGATTTGTGTGATGTTCGGGCATATGTGAAACTCTGTGAGCCACTTACTTATGGTATCAGATTATTTTTATGTCCGCAATTTTAGCGTTTTTCACATAATAAATTAATGTTGTCTCTTTTGCGTTGATACATATTATTATTGTTTTGCGCATATCCCTCCACATGTTACCTAACTTTAATTTGGCTATAGTTTTAGCGTCTTTATATATATCCGTCTTCCTCGCGATGTATATATACATCATTGAATGAGTGCCCTGCATAGAAGCCAAAAGGTACCATACAGTATTCTACTTAAACGCTTTAAAGTGGGTGTCGTTACAACATACCAAAAGTTTCACAACCAGCGACGGATCCAGGATTTAAAGAAAATAAGACGCCGGGGGTTTGGGCATAATTAGGCCAAATTATGGGAATTTGGTACAAAATAGCCACTGATAACATATAGGAAATCATTTCAGCTGCATGAATACAGAATATCACCAGCTATAAATACCTGAATCTACATGTTTAGAAATGTTAGCACCTAGAGACAATTGATACCACACATGATCAGTAGGGTGTATAGAACAGACAGAGAAGTCTGGGTGATCCTTGTAACTAAGTCGTAATCAATGTAGCGCAAACTTAATGATATAGGCTACGCAAACTTGATGGTATGAAATACAAATGAAAAATACAAATGAAATACAGTAATGTAACGAAGTATTAGTAACGATTTACTACAATGCGATGACTGATGTGTTTTATGGCCACACCAGTATATTGTGTGTAACTGAAAACACTAAGATACACACCAAAACATTAATCTGCTTCAATTCTGTCGAAAATGGTAATAATTTGTGTTTGACCTTAATGGAATAATGGCGGCTTGTAAGATTTTTACTACACTCCAAACTCTATGGAGCATTCTGATCTCACCACTATGTCGGGCGTAGGCTTACCAAAAATCCTAAGATGAGCATCAAAATCACGAATCAGCTTCAATTCTGTCGAAAATGATATAAATTAAAGATTTGACCTTAAACAAATAGCGGTCATCTTGGATTTGACCCACAATGCAATGTCTAGGGTGCATTCTGGTCTCACCACTGTGTCGGGCGTACCTAAAAACCTTATGGTGGATTCCAAATGGCGGCCATCTTGGATTTTGCCCACAATGCAATGGCCAGGGTGCTTTCTGGCCACACTACTATGCCGGGTGTGCCTAGAAACCCTAAAAAAGACATAAAAATCATGAATCTGCGTCCTTTCTATCGAATATGATATCAATTTATTGTTTGACCTTGGCCAAATGGCGGCCATCTTAGAAAATGGCGGCCACCACTCTTAAGCTACTACTTTGAGACTGCTATCATGATTTTCTGTGATGTCTATGAATATACCTTTCAAATGATACAACATGCGTTTGGCCACCTTGATTGGTACCGACCAACCCCTGTAGCTGACGGACTATGTTGGGAATACCTGACTTTTGTGAGGGTTAATCACATAACCCAACAAACCGTCACACATTGACCCAGTGTCGGGCTAATTTTGGGCCAGCGTCGCAGGCTACTGATGTAGTAAAGCTGACTATGTCTTTATGAACAAGGTGACATCGCTCTGAGGCCGCTGATTCGTCGAGATACCAAAGAGAATTTAGATTTGAAGCCACGCGTGCTATGCTGGGAACACAACTCACTGCTGTTGTTTATAATAATAGGAAAATGTAGTACAGACTTCCTCTTTCGATTTATATCATTTTCGAAGTGTGTGTAAAATTTCACCCATTGACATTTGTTTAATCCAATATGGCCGCTGTGACGCTCTGATCTTATTAAAATTGTCATAACAAGTATTTGTACCGGAAATATTTTTTAAAGCCTTTCTATAGCCAAGTTATCATTATATTTTTTTACCAACTGAATGCGGCCCAAACAGCCGAGAAATATTCTGAGGACACTATTATAGATTATCCGCTTATAAAAACATATAGCCAGTTTTTATAGGCGAATAATCTACCGGAATGGTAATATTGTAGATCGGTATTCGCGCTAAGATACCACTTATCTCATTGAGATGACGCGCGCGTGCTCCAGTGGCGTAAATCGACATTCAGTCCATTTGATGAGAAACCTGTAGAATTTATGGGTTTTCTCCATCATTCTGGTGGCACATGCCTTACATTCCTGGTTAAGTGTTCCCATTACCTTACTGTGATAAATATAGCTCTCTAAACTCAAGATTGTGGCGGATTGCTGTATCACTGCTCCGTATTATCGTACAACCTATCCGAAGACAACGATACATCGTAACTTGTACGAGAATACGGACTGAATGGCATATCTGAAGTTTACTCAGCATGTAGTGGGACGGCATTTGGCCAACTTCGTTATCTCATTGACTTGTTGGTAAAATGAATGAATGAATGAATGAATGAATGAATAAATGCATGCACGAATGAATAAATGAATGAATGAATGAATGAATGAATGAATGAATGAATGAATGAATGAATGAATGAATGAATGAATGAATGAATGAATGAATGAATGAATGAATGAACATGATGAATGAATGAATCAATGAATCAATGAATCAATGCATAAATGAATGGTTGAATAAATAAATAAATAAATAAATAAATAAATAAATAAATAAATAAATAAATAAATAAATAAATAAATAAATAAATAAATAAATAAATAAATAAATAAATAAATAAATAAATAAATAAATAAATAAATAAATAAATAAATAAATAAATAAATAAATAAATAAATAAATGAATGAATGAATGAATGAATGAATAAATAAATAAATAAATAAATAAATAAATAAATAAATAAATAAATAAATAAATTTATTAATGAATGAATAAATGAATAAATGAATGAATGAATGAATGAATGAATGAATGAATGAATGAATGAATGAATGAATTAATTAATTAATTAATTAATTAATTAATTAAGTTGGCCATTGAATGAATGAATGAATTAATTAATTAATTAATTAATTAATTAATTAATTAATTAAATAATTAATCAATTAATTAATTAAATAATTAATTAATTAATTTATTAATTAATTAATTAATTAATTAATTGATTAATTAATTAATTAATCAATAATTTAATAAATAAATAAATAAGTAAATAAATAAATAAATAAATAAATAAATAAAAAAATAAATAGATAAATAAATAAATAAATAAATAAATAAATAAATAAATAAATAAATAAATTAATTAATTAATTAATTAATTAATTAATTAATTAATTAATTATTTAATTAATTAATTAATTAATTAATTAATTAATTAATTAATTAATTAATTAATTAATTAATTAATTAATTAATTAATTAATTAATTAATTAATTAATTAATTAATTAATTAATTAATTAATTAATTGATGCATACATGAATGAATGAATGCATACATGAATGAATGAATGAAAGAATGAATGAATAAATAAATAAATGAATGAATGAATGAATGAATGCATGAATGAATGGATGCATGAATGAATGAATGAATGAATGAATGAATGAATGAATGAATGAATGAATGAATGAATGAATGAATGAATGAATGAATGAATGAATGAATAAATGAATGAATGAATGAATGAATGAATGAATGAATGAATGAATGAATGAATGAATGAATGAATGAATGAATGAATGAATGATCTCAATGTAAGTATGCTGACGATACAACAATACAGTTTTAGACGTCACACCAGTCCACTCTTGAAAATGCAATAGTCCGAGGAGACTCTGTGCGTGTTGTACCCCAGATAGCCAAGATTCGAATTTGGAATCACGCCGTCCCCTTGGATAGGAAAGGGTGCATCTGCCACTTTACTAAGTGGCAGATACACCCCTTCCTATCCAAGGGGACGAATTGTGTCCAGAGGGCAGTTTTATCTGTCTAGTATCACATACTGGATCGATTTGTTTCCTGCACAAAAGTGGTCTAAAGCTCCATTCATAGATTAATATAATAATCGTCGATCATTCATTTATTGCCCAGAAACCTCCTAAAAAACTGGCAAAACCGTGGTCATAATGGTGATATCTGGAATGAAATCTTTCGTGGAAGCTGTTCAGAGAGCGGAATATTCGGAACAGCGAAAGAGCACAAGTTCGTGCAAACGCTCAATTGCATGGGCTACTGAGGCTCATGTTGTTAAAATAAATCTGATTTTTTTTCAGCAGGAAGTGGTATTTCAGTCTTCCTTGAAGTAGCTTGTTAGCCGTGCCAAATATTTTTCTATAAATATTTTGCGGGGGATATCACGCTCGCCTGCAATTCAGATAGAGATGGGGGGGAATACTTTTCAATGCAGGTGAGTCGATAGCTGGTTACTTCCCCGGCCATTAGATGTACTTCCATCTCTGTCTGCCTTACAGACGAGCGTGATGAATAGTCAGCCAGGATTGGCTCCATGGCCTATGGAGACAATTCCAAGCTGACTATCCAACCATGGCTGACAACGACGTGCTGGATGGCTGTTGGTCACCGTCTACAAATATGACCCAGTATCACCCAGCAATGTGTCATTGTCTCGTGTCTGCTGGGATGGAGGCTTTTGTAATAGCCATCGTCTAATGAAACAGCAGAACCAGGGTCCCAGCAGCAGGAGCCGTTGCTGCAAATCAGTTCTGACATTTTTAACTCTTTAACCGCCGGTGCCGCATGAATTCGGGTTTTCATTTTTTAATAACACATCAAGTACCACATTTTAAATATGTTAAAGATAAAATGTGACATCAACCAGCAAGATTTGAAAAGAGTTGACCTCCATTTTTTTCAAATCTGCATAATTTTCACTCACTTGAAGTTGTGGATCGCGTCAGCGAGACACAACTTCAAGTGGGTGAAAATTTAAATTGAATAATTTGGCGGTTAAAGGGTTAAATGATAATAATATTTTAACCCATGATACTGGTGCTATTACTAGGTCTATTAATAGTTTATGTATATGAGTTTTAGCATCTCGCAGGTTATTTGATTATTCGAGCGGATGTTTTACATGTTTTTATCAGCACATCACTTATCAGCTTTTAAACCTGTTAAAGATAAAACGTGACATCGATCAGCAAGATTTGAAAATAGTTGATCTCTATTTTGTTAAATCGGTGTAATATTCACTCACTTGAAGTTGTGGATCGCGTCAGTGAGACACAACTTCAAGTGATTGAAAATTCCAATTGAATACTTCGGCTGTTAAATGATTGATCTATACATTTCACGTTCAACGGCATGTTCGCGATTCCTAAATGAGTGAAAAAATCAGCAATTTTGCGAAACGAATCAATCAATTAGTTTCTTCAAGTTTCAAAGAAACAAATTGTTTCTGCCCCGCTCATTCGTAAAGATTCAATATTGTGGGGAACTCGGCCTTAGACCGCCAGGGCTCAAAATATAAAACATGTGTCTGGAGGCCATTGTCATCTCATTCGTCTCACCATCCTCAGGATGTTCACCTGGGCCCGTATACTTGTACAAGTTACGATATATCGTAGGCTTCGGATTGGTCGAGATGGCCATCTCGACCAATCCGAAGCCTACGATATATCGTAACTTGTACGAGTATACAGGCCCAGGACCGGTTTAACCTATATGTGTATAAAGGTGGCCTAAAACACCATTTATTTCATTTTGTTGACCCATTCAAACGTACATTCAGGTGACAAATTTACCTAAGTCCAGAAATATACATAATATACCATTATATAGTTTCCTAATAGCTTTCTTAAGCTAAACAGCCAATTAGGGAAATAAGGGACCTCCATAAGCTATAAGTCATAAGCGTATGGAATGTTTTCCATTAGGACAAGAAAATGTAGATCATTACTATCTATCATTCATGTTGGGAAAGCAAATGTTAGGTGAGGCATTGCAGTCGGTTGCCAGGCTCCTTTCGGATTTAACCCTTTTAACGCTGAACTCCTGGGCACACTTGCATCCCCACTGCTGAATTCCGGGGGGGGGGGGTTGAACAAAAATAAGAATATTTTGTAATCAGGTAATGTCAGATTTGTATGAAGACACCAGCAGGATCTTAGCTTATCAGCAAATAATAACATGAGGATGAGTTGTGCTTTACTGGTAGGTAACACCAAGGTCATGTCAAGGTAACATCAAGGTCATTTCAAGGTCAAACTCGCAAAAAATATTGAAAATACGCACTTTTTAGCAATTTCAAGCTGTTCAGTGGTGCGGTCATCCATTAGAAAGGACTGATGGTGACACAGACTTGGTCGGGTATCATTTCAGCACACATTTTTAGGGGAAATCAAGGGCAGTGCTGATATTGGGAGGGGTAATGCCCCCATGTTTGCCCTCATTACACCCCCATTCTTCAAGGCTCAATTGAACAAGCAAAATTACAATTATGCAGCAGCGTGTAGCATCATCTTGGGCTTCCATCGCAAAAGATTGTTATATAATTGGGTATGGAGGTTGACATGGGTTGAGGTTGTGCTTTACTGCATGGATGCCGCCCAAAATAAACGTGAAGGTTATGTCAAAGTCATGTAAAATGTCACGTTTATCAGTTTATGGGTGATGTGTACTAAATGCGTAATGATTATATAGGTAATGCGTAATAATTAGGTGTACAAACATGCAATCCGCACTGCTGCGATATCTGTCATATAAGTATTATTATAGCATTTAAGCATGATGATGATGCCAAAAGAAGGTATGGTTTGTTTTATTGTATTCTTTGATAACAGAAATATAGGTTTGGTAAAAAAATCAAGTCTCTATCTCAATTATTAAGAAAGTTATGATAATTTTATTGATTTTACGGCGGCCATTTTGAATTTTTCGTTCCAAAAGAATCCTTTAAAAGAATGACAGTTCTACATCGGCCCAGATATTATTATGAGATGCTATCCATGCACAATCAAAAGAGAAACAAACTTGTATCAGCAAAAACAAGGCTACCCTCATGATAATCGGACCACATTGATTTCACAGACAAAAATACGAAAAAACACACTCTGCACCCGAGTATACTCGGGGTCCGCGACAGGGAGACATCTTTTGCCCCCGAGTATACTCGGGGTCCGCGTTTAAAGGGTTAACACTGGCTTTTTAGAAGCCTCCGGCGATGGCTCGTTCGGTTGTACCAAGAACAAAACCCGACTGATCTGAATGCTCGTCATCATTGCTGTACCTAAGTACACATGATATACAGTGCTCGAAACTATGGTACTATGCTATAGCCTCCTTGAAGTCGTTTAAAGCATCCGCTTATCAGAATCTGACTTCTGTAGACGTCAGATACCCGCGCTGTAAGAGTAAAATGTTTCTAATGGTCGTAGACCCATAACACAGGTATTTAAATGAATCAGAAAGACATTTGATGATTTCAAACTGAAAAAAACTCCTTGGCCTTTTCATAAACACATTAAGCGCTTTAAGGGTTAATGTCAATGATTCAGTTAAGGGCGACTTTTTTTATTAACCCTCTTTATCGTTTATTAACCCTCAAAGCACTAAATTATATTTTAATAATCATTTAACTTCAAGTGGGTAAAACAGAACAATATCTGTCTAATGTAGAGCCCCGCACTGAAAGACTAGACCCATAACATAGGTATTAAAATGAAGCGGGAAGAGCTAACTAGAACTTTTATGATTTCAAATTTCAAACTGAAAACAACCCTTTGGTCTCAATAGTCTATGCAAATATACTTCGGCGTTACAATGAGTGTTAATGTAGACAATAATGCAAAACACGGTGTTTATTACTGTAAAGCTTCATATTTAAATCGTGATTATTATAATTTTGAAAAATTAAAGGCGGCATTGTCAAGAAAAAAATTATGTTCATCAAATTACATAACTAATTTTTTTTTTTCGAAAAATCATTTCTAGAAGTTCTAGAACTGCTTTTTTCCAGACTAGTACAAAACAGCCAGGATGTACAATCTATTTCTTTGGACATGATACACATGTCTGGCTGAAATTGATACATATATCGTGCTTCTTTGTTTCTAGAAAAGGTCACCTAATTTCGTTTATAGAATCGCCTTAACCATTACACCACTTAGCACGACTATAGTCGTTTTAAATTTGTTTCATCACCCGTTTACATCGCAGATATTGGGAAGCAAATGGTGTGTGTTTAAACATCGAGATTTGCAAACGTGTTGTCTGAAATTAGACAAATATGAGTAATTTTCACTCACTTGAAGTTGTGGGTCGCGGTAGCGAGCCTCAACTTCAAGTTGATGAATGATTATAAACCCTTATGCGTTATTTCAATAATTTATAATCTCCCCGCGGTATTCCCTGAGTGATTATAAGTTTACGTACAATATCTGTTCGCAAGCATCCTGCACCACATTTTCAGTGATATTGGCCCCATGTATACAATATAACCTTCCATTTACATATAATTATGTACTAGGTAGCCTGGCAAAGGTCCTTGCTAGTTAATTTAGTCCGGATTCTGGCAACGATATAACGGCAATATAATGAGCATACTTAATCACGAATAAAAACATTTGACGTTGATAAAGACATGAAGATATTTGTACCAGATCGACCAGACATTAGCCTAATTCTTAGATGTCTACATGACATCTGTGGTCATTGATTTCACATACAAATTGTAATATGTGTTGCACAAAATAATGGTTTCAGTGCGAGACCAATTGAAGCCAATGAGTCACACATTGTTCTGTACACCATGTGTTCCTAACTGCAAAATTGACGCATGAGCGATGTCATTAATGTTTTGCACTTCTCGACCACTGATTTGTGATAATTATATTGAAACGTACTTTGCGCCTCACGTTTGAGAAAGTTGAGTGTTCCATCGTTACGTAACCCCTCAAGCGCTAAATTAAATAATTTAAATTTTCACCCACTTGAAGTTGTGTCACGCTACCGCGACCCACAACTTCAAGTGGGTGAAAATTACTCGATTTTTTTTAATTGGAGACCGGACATTTGCAAATCTTGATGTTTAAACACACATTTCGTTCCCAATAACTGTGATTTGAACATGACAAACGGTAAATTAAACGGATTAACCCTTACAGCTCGGTGATCTTCTTTCGTCGTCAGAATCTGACGTCTGTAGACGTCAGATTCTGACGTCTAAAGTCGACCCCCGCACTGTAAGAGTAAACATATTTTGATCTATCACCCCTTATATAGTATGAATAAATTTGTGACAAATAAATCAAAGTTGCCACAAGATGGGTCACAAGTGTTTCCTTATATGGGGTGACTGGCTATCATGTGATCCTCTCAGAGGGTCACATGATAGCCAATCAACCCCATATATAGGGTGATTGGCTATCATGTGACCCTCTTAGAGGATCACATGATAGCCAATCACCCCATATAAGGACATAATTATTCACACCATATAAGGGGTGATAGATCACCTTTAATGTCTGTACCGGTAAAGTTTTCGTCACACTAAGTTATAACAGATCGATGTCTCGTACTTGCTTTTGGGAAGCGAATTCAGACTGGCATAATGTAGAAGAAACGTTATTCTACAGCATGTAACTTGCCCATTATCGACAGATTCAATAGGCAAGTTCGCAACAAGAATGCGAGACCAGCTTCCAGTTCATGTTTGCTTGTAACACACAATGAGCCCGCATGTGTCTGGGGTATAGAGGATATGTCACACTGAAAGGAGACTGGTGTTACGCTGCCTATTTGTGTCCAGCGAAGGGTCCGAATCAACCTGTCGATCGGGTATCTTACGATACTTTATCTAAATATAGGCAGACATGCATTACATCATCATTAATAATTCGCCGTGCCATAACCATAACTAAACGTGTTAACCGGCAGTTAGCACGTTATGGAATGGATAGTCCATAATGACGCCGGCACAATGGCGCATCTTTGTGGGAAAAAATCTAGAGCCAGAGAATATTAACGTCGATTTCTTCCGAGTCAGAAGGTGACATCTGTCACTTATCTTATTTGCTTATCAAATGTATTGGGGCCATAACTTGCTAATCACAATTATCAAAGATTGCGGTCATAGTTTCTGAGAGACATAAGTGACAGATGACACATTTGCTGCGCTATATTTTTTTTAAATTGAATTCCTAAAAAAAAATTCACATTAATCTTCATCTATGTTAGCAACAGTTTTCTGTTGTTTCAGACATTATAAGCGACTGGATGTCAACTAATAAATCGGTTCATAGCGTACGAGTCAGAACACGTTAACAGGCCACCCGTGTTAACCATCTTCCCTTGACCAGTCTCACGCAAATGCTACCACAGGAGCCTGGCCGTATCGAGTACCCAACTCGCTCATGGCGGCCAGTTAGTAATCATATAGTGGCCGCCACCAGGAAGCTCGGTACGGTCATGCGACGCAGCGCACACAATATTCAAGGTATCTCGCTATTTAAAATAGTTGGACGCTAGGCTCGATAGAGCAAGGTATCGCCCTGCGGGCTCGCGGGTAAGATAACTTGTAAGGGAAGATGGTGCTAACTGACAGCTGACACTGTATGGCTCTGCCATCGGTCCGTTAGTGCAATGCTAATTCTAGTCAGCCAGTCAACACATGCTATCATTTCAACACATGGCAAATGTTTGTTACAAGCAAATCAACAACACAGACATGTAGTTCAATAACCCAGGAATAACGTCCAGCCTGCTGACATCATTTTTTTAGATCCGAAAGTGTCTAAATTAGCGAAAACAAAATGGCCGCCAACTGGCGCTATTATATGATGTAAATCGCTATAACTTTGTCAATATTTATCCTTTTCTAATGATTTTGTTGTGTAATATAATTGTTTTCGTGGTCAAGGAACATGCTTATGACAATAAAACATGATAGTTGTATTTTTTATTAATTATAGTCGTCATATGATGTGAAAAAATCAAGTATTTAGATGTAAATCCAAAAAGTGAGCGAATGTATCTTTTTGTTATGTCTCTCTAGGCATAGTTTTCAAAATAAGGACGTATTAACTGGACAGAATTGTTCCATGATAATAGACGACAGCTACAATTTTCGGCATTGCAGCCGCAAGCAGGTGTGCAGATTTGGTGTGTTTTGTTGCACTTGCATGCCGAAGATTTACATTTTGTCAGGAAGCCACATGATACTAGTACAAGACATACCTTTGGAACTGCAGGTAATGTTGACCATGCAACTGCCAATCCGATGTCCATAGATATCCATCCACCATCCATGACTTAGTAGAACCAGGAAATGATTGAATACACTGCTTATCAGCGTGCAACCATACCTTGGATTGATAATTCACACGCATAGCATGTAGCTGCAGAGCATCAGATGTTGTTGGTAAATGATTCAGTTCTTCCTTTCCATTTCTGAATATATGAGCCCTGGCTTTGTCAACGACACCTTTAACATCGGGAGCCATGTACAAATAGCATATAAATCTTCAACTGGCTCGAAAGGCCATCACGACCTACCCCATCTAGAAGCAAAGGGTGCTGAATGAAAATTTTCCAACAGCTTTTCTTCCCAAGTCCAACAAATGATGATGTGGTATCTGACTCTGTAAGCGCATGAAAGCCCAGAATGTATGTGTGTACATCCTGTGGCACGTTTTTATATATGGTATGCACTCGATAACAACGTCGTTCTCGTGCAGTGACACCAATCATTCATACCATGTGATCAGTTCCATAAAGAAGTGCAACAAGAGCAGCAATACAAGAGCAACAATACAGTGTCTCTGCAGAAAACTATTATGTGATCATAGCCTCTCTTAGTTGCTTCTAAACCATGGAGGATGATTCGTATGTCAGCCTCCTCGTGGTCACAGGTCAATGCAAGAACCTTTTCTCGGCTGGATGATGAAGTTTTTTCTGTGCAGACAAAGACTCCTCCTAAAACTAACTCGCACCCTGCTGTTACATTTGGAAATCTCTTCACAAGATCTTCTGACAAAAATATTGCAAGATCAGCCTTATTTTCGGAGAGTGAAACAAATTGTGCCCATATTTGAGGCAGTGGTACCAAGCAACTGATTGTCTTCTTTGTACGTAATCCTCGCTTGACTCTTGCTTGAGATATAATGGATTGTGTTCCAATGTATCTGTCAAATACTACATCTACCCTTGCTGCGCCTTGACTGAAATGGGAAAATATTGGTTTTAAAAATATATCTGCATAATCTGAAAAAGGTTCGACAACCTGCTGGCTTTCCCAGATTTTGGATTAGTGCATGTCCATCGATGAGAACGCATGCCCCAACCATAGCATTTGATACATACTAGGGAGATAAAACAGCAGTGGCAATTTCTACACCAGTTGAAAGTATGCCAAGTAACGCCGATTTCGAATTTGAGTTTATCGAACCATCTGTATTTTCTAATGAAAGAGGTACACACGAGAGTTCGTGTTTCAGAATACTACTCATGTCCACATTGCGTTCTGACTGTTGTGCATTAAGCAATCTTTGCATCAGACGTCTGTCAGCTTCCACAACTTTTTTTACATTCTCAGTTGCATTGACAAAAGGTTTGTACAGACTTGAGAATGTTTTAGAGTTTTGTCTCTTCATTGGAGAAAAGAAAGGGATGTTCCTCTTAACGATGCGTGTAAACACTTATTTCCTGACTAGTTCTGCATCACGTGTATTTGCAGTCAGAAGATCATACTCATTGTATTCTGTTGCTACATCATGTTTGGGCAGAGGTAACAAATGACCAGAGGCCTCTTCGGTGTTGACTTAATCTATGGCAGCAACTTTTGGTTCTACATCAGCTTCATTTTTTGATATTCTGACAAAACACTATCCTTGCGAGTTGTGAGAGATTCGTCTTCATCTCTGATGCCGAGCATATACTTTGTTGCTTCAGAAATAATAGCCTTCTTTCCCTATGTAATGCAGAAACGATCTCGTGCACTGTCTGTTTTGGTGATACCAATAATGCCGTTGGACAACTTACATAATTTGTTGACCCATTCAGTAGCTTTGTCAATGGAAACCTGACTGAATGCTCCATTAGTTTTCTTAACAAAAAAATTGCCTCCCACAAATTCTTGATATACTTCAGGAGCACGCTGAGCATGTCTGCATAATATACTGGAGCCCACCGAGCATAGTTTAAGTGATCGTATGTGTGAAACTAAGGGAACAGTTTAATATACTGGAGCCCACCGAGCATAGTTTAAGTGATCGTATGTGTGAAACTAAGGGAACAGTTTTGCAAATTTTTGCAGATGTAATTTCGAATCTCCAATTCTGTAGGCTCGGATGAAGTCAAGCATGCTTTCAACAAGCTCCATATATGTTGACCAATATGAATAGTTTGGGTCTTCACCGAGGATCTTGTTGAATTGAATCCATAATCCATTTGTTATGACACTTTCGTTCAATGTTTGCAACAGCCGTAAAACTTGCTCACTAATTTCTATATCCACTGTTTCATTTTGGTTATCTGCAAAGAGGTCACGCAAAAGTTTTACTTCATTATCACTCTGGCGTGAAATGCAGCGGTGCTAACCACTACCCTAGGGACCCCGCCCCATAGCACTTGTAGAATTTTGTGCAAATGCGCCAGACTCCACCCAGACATCATCTAAGCCTGCATTTCCCATATGATGGCCAATGGCATTAATAAATAATAAATTTAAATAATATGTGCAAGCCATCCATCATTGCTACAACATTATCATATTTATCAGGATTTGACCATTGTAGTTCTTTTGTTCTGCTATAGAGGGGTTGAGCTCCGAGAATCACAACATGTTTCTGGCCGAGATGATGCATCATCTCTTGGAATTTATTCAAAATGGTCACCACATTATTGTTTTCATCAGAATGGGCCTGTATTATAGGCATCATTCCAACAACTGTTACTGTTGCTTCAGAAACACCACATGCAGCATGGAAAGCTGCCCATGATGGAACCTTTTGTTCATCTTGGTTGTACATACGAACCAATATCCAAGCTTGGTTTAAAATGGCTTGGCGTCCAATTCCCATGTCCCATATGTCTGTTTCAGCTATAGCCTACTTGTTATGACTGGATTTAGCCTTGCACCAGTGTATACAGGTGCGATGTCAATAGTGTCAAATTTCCCAAGTAGTTTCTGATCAGGTATTCTATTTCCTCCTGTTTTACAGTCGTTTGTTCTGGTGGTGACGGTGGCCCACGTTGCCACAAACACATTTTGTGGCATGGAACATATTTTTCCCATCCATAGTCTCCTATAAGACATCGATGTTGTCAAATGATGAAAGTATTATACGACCAGGTGTGTATGGTGATATCCCAGTTGGAATACGTAGCTATTCTGTTCATATCTACGTAAAATATCATTGGCTATTGATGAGTCAATTATACGAAGTGTATGAATTCCAAATGTATGACCGGCTGCATGGAAGATGTTTACCATTTTTCCTGAGCGTGTAGCATGATGAAGAGCCAGACCAAGGCCCACGTAAGTTTTCTACTATTAGAGGCAGTGTAAGCTATATCTTGAGCAATGCGAAATATTCTTACTTACTTATAATTATCTTGTTCTTCCAATTCAAGAATATTCTCCCCACCAAACAAAAGACTTAAGAAAAGGTAGAGACTATTTGGTATAACATCTGAAACATGATCCATGTCGATACCACGCCAACTAGTATGATGACCTGGTAAATCTTTTAGATCCGCTCGCAATTGAAGAGCAGTGTAAAATATTTCCTGTGGTGGAGTTTCATCAGGTGTCATCTGAGGGCGTTCTTCGTCTGACGAGAGTGCGGAATCATCTGAATGATCTATTGCAATAATCTTCTTTAGGTATTTGATAGAGCAATATTTGATATATCACGTGGGTACAACAGCAGTGCTGACTTATGATCTAGTTGACTTGATATACTGGCACTTACTCTCGCAATCTGTGTTACTGCCTCATATTTTGACGGCCATTTTGTTTTTCGTTTTTATGACATTTAACACGAAAAGAAGGTTTGTCAACAACCCCCAGTGACGTTCTATGGTATATAATGGACATGATGAAGATGCATGTTTGCTTGTGACAAACAATTACCATATGTTGAAATTATATCATAATTATGTTGGCTGGCTGACTAAACATCAAAATGACGATTTTAATAAATAATAATAAATGAAAAAAAATGCTATCATGTTGTGATTGTCATAATCGTGTTCCTTGACCCCGGAAACATTATATTACACACTAAAATCGTTAGAATAGGATACATATTGACAAAGTTATGGCGATTTACACCAAATAAAGGCGCCAGTTGGCGGCCATTTTGTTTTCGCTAATTTAGACACTTTCGGATCGAAAAAAATGATATCAGCAGGCTAGACGTCATTCCTGGGTTATTAAAATACATGTCTGTGTTGTTTGTTTGCTTGTAACAAACATTTGCCATATATTCATTTTTTTGATAAGATATCACAGCTTGGCTGGCTGACTATTCAGTGTAAGTATAAATGTTGCCATAACTGCTAACGTCAGAACATGCTAAGTGGCACTTAACACGTAATTTACTGAAATTGAGCTCATATGCCACACAGTCGGAACATGCTAAGTGTTAAAAACGTGTTTAATTTAAAAATTACCCACTGCGAGAGTATTGAAACTAAATAATTTGACAATTTGGATTTGAGGAATAGAGGAAAGTATGTTTTTCGGCTCTCCTGAAAAGTTGCCAAAAGTGAGTTGACATGTTATGGTTCTAGCACGTCGATTATTGGATTATTGCAGTCCCAGCTGTGTCATTGTCGTGATCGCTTTCATAACTTTGTAAATGTGGACATTAGACGTGGACTTTAGGCATTAGTCAAACTCTCCCGTTTGTTGGAGGACGGGTCATTTGGAAGATAAATATATCATTAATGTAGTTGGAGGAAGTCGCATGTCAGCATAATGATGACTTATATCGGCCTATATATGTTTTTATAACGAGTAACCCGCATGCGTTTGTTATTTCCCTCCGATAACCAACAAATAACTGAACCCTGTAATTATATCGTCAAAACTACAGTTTGGAAGACACTATTTGGGTAATTTTCTCACTATGGGTCAATACAGGCCACACCAAGTATGTAAAAAAATCCTCAAGGTATTGCTATTGTCAGTTTTGATCCACTGGAATACATCAATAGCCAATATGAATCAACCGCCAGATCAGATTAAACAGCTATCTGCAGCCAAAGGAAACATATGACTCAATACAGCATTTTACAACTCACGAAAACAACAATTTAGGATTTTCACCAGATCATGTAGTACTGAGCAAATACTGATCTGTTGTAATGGAAGTATCAAGGGAACGGCAATATAAAAGAATAAAATGATAGCTGTGCTGATGGAAAGTTGCAATGCGAGACAATAATTGCAGCGCAAACGTGACGGAATTGTAAGATTCCTGACGGAGTTGTAAGTACACCGTAGAAGTCAACATAATAAAAAACAAAGTCATGGAATCGCCTGGGATAGCATTTGTTATTAAGAGTAGAAATATTATTTTTTATTAAAAAAGTAATATTAACCTCTTCGGAAATTTACATGATGGCTAGCGTGAACGTTCTGCAACTCAGTCACAAAATGAGCGTGACAGAGTTGTATGTGACGGAGTAGTAATTTACTCACATTTTCCACCACAGGGAAACATTTGGGTGCTGGTTTATGATGACAGAAGTGGCACCAGGCACAGAAGTCAGCTGCCTAACTGCAAAGGTTTATGTTTTAACGACCGTGACGGACTTGTAAGATAAAATTATACTGTTGAAGTTCTAACGGCAAATACCTTGAAGAAATCTTGGCATCGCACACCAATGTCCCACTTTCAAGTTATATGATTTAGATTTAGGCCACCATAGCTCCGTTGTAAATCTTAATATTGCTTAAAAACATTCGTTTCTAGGCTACCTTCCAAAAATATGTGCGTGACGGAGTTGTAAATTATTTCAGGGACATGCAGAAACCGGCCCTCTGTTCTACATACTGAGATAGCCGATAGATAGTTTTCAAAAAATGCTGAAAATTAATATAAACTGTTTTTTTGTTGAAAATTATCAAAACATGGAAATTCGATATAGTATGGTCTGTTATGTTTCCTCGCACGATATTCGTGTCAAAAGGATTTTATTGACTGACTTTCATAATTCGGACCCGCTGAATGTACCATTTTTTCTACTCCACTCCTTCAGTCCCCATTTTGAATTTCAAAATGGAGGCTTTTTCACCAATTTTTGTTTACCATAAGTAAATATATGCAATTCTTTGACATATTTTAGTAACTTGTAATAACTGTTTTTATGCATACCAAAATGCAATAAAATATCCGGATGTTTTTCAGGCCTTTTGACTTAATTATTTAAAATGATAAGAATTTGTTTTAGCATTTCTAAAACACGATCCGCGACAGCTTAATATACGTCCAAAATGGCTAGAGAAATTATTTCTGAAAATATATAGTCCTGTAACAGATAATTCAGCTTTAAATTTACTGGTTATTGTACAGCTCCCATGACAATTACATTTAACCAGTTCAATTACTGCCTTAAATGCAGGTAGCTCAATACATTTTGTAGGAGAAATATAGATGGTAACTACTTTTTCCAAGCATTTCTGATAAGAGATGCAGACGTGGATACCTATAATCCTCTACTGATCATGTATATTAGATTATACCTTTGTGGCTTTAACTGTTTAAGGCCCTAAACATTAGATAAAGTTTTTCAGCTTTAAATATTTTAGATAGGAACATGTCCCATCTTAATTCTTTAACATATCTACAATTCATGTACACAAAGCTTTCCAGTATGGTGGGGGGATTTTCTATAATAAAATTGGGTTCACCAAAATGCCCGAAGACCTAAACAACATCTGATGTTTATTCCAGACACAGATAACGCTTTATTCATCTATCCTCTGTTAATATTGCAAATTGACCACCTCAATCAGCACCAGTAAAATCACGGAAGCCTATTAAGCATTTACTTCTCTCAAGCCCAATAGCCTTCTAAAGACTTTGTACCTCTATCAATTATTATTCTTTTCCAGTTATACAATTTCCTTCGATTTTGTTACTTTTGCAACCAAGTCTAGCAAGATAACAAATGTATCTGTATCGGTGAATATATATCTATATCTCGAATGTTTTTGATGCATCAATCACGTGCATTGGAATTTTGATATCCGGCTCTTCGTGCTGGTGATTATGGATATCAGGATGAAAAAATAAGTATGGCTTGAATAAGTGGACGTCCCATAAGCGACAATTAAGTTATTTTCCGAATCTAAAAATTTAGCAAGCAAAACCTGACCTACATATTATGTCAATTTTTCTTTGGTGTCAATGCGTGAGAGAAATGCGAAGAAGCGCGTAGTGCGTGGCCATGCGCGAATTTAACGTTCATTAGTTGTATTTCCTTGGGAGAGAATATATTTCCACCACAGTGCTCAATACAACTCTGATTGATTAAGAATGGTTTTGTGGACATACGAATGCTAATGTTATCTGGTTGTGTGCTTGTCATAGCTGACACCATAATTATGTTAAAAATTTTAACTAAAAATCTTTGAATAAGACTCATCAGCTCCGGGGTAATCACGGAAAATATATTTAAAGCATCGTTTTTGCGTAGTGCCAGTCATGCCTCCTGTCACTTTGAGTTCCCTGATCAGTTGCTCCAATGTCTGATCTACAAAGAGGTGTGTAAATGGAATGCAATGACGTCGCCACTATAAGATCACCACACTTGCCCCAATTTTTCAAAATGAATTTGTTGATTAGTTGATCTGATAGTCATGTTCTTCCTGTTTCATTAACTGAAAGAATTTTTGAAAAAAAAAAATCGTTTTAAATAATTTTTAATAGGCCTATTTCAAATTTAGTTATGTAATCATTAAAATTAAATTTTAAATGATGTCATAAATAATTGTATTAAAGCAGTGGGGAGGTACCTTCTCGCATGGCGGGTCACAATTTAAAAAAATCACGGGCAAAGTAATACTTTACTTGTTCCTCAATGACCCCTAAAAATGAAGCTCCCATTCACAGTGTGTGGTTGCTCGAATCGAATGAAGTAAAGCTTCAACTTGGTTCATGTAATTCCACAAATCTACCAAATGCCATATCTCCAAGACATCCATCATTGAAATTGGTGAACTGATCTAAAATATGTCCTGTATTCCTCTAAAGATATCTAGTATTTTACCACTGCGTTCGTGAAGCTTATTTCTCACCTTGTGGCATTTGAAAATCAAAGAAGCTAGTTCATCTTTCTGCTTAAGCCTTTCGAAGAAGAGATCATAACCAGCTAGCCATCATATTGGTGATGTGATACTCAACAGTACGTTTAAATCACTTTCCAATAAAGGTTTTGGCGGCTTGTGGAATGAATGAATGAATGAATGAATGAATGAATGAATTTATACATGAATGAATGAATGAATGAATGAATGAATGAATGAATGAATGAATGAATGAATGAATGAATGAATGAATGAATGAATGAATGAATGAATGAATGAATGAATGAATGAATGAATTCACTTATTCATTCATTCACTTATTCATTCACTCAATCATTCTTTAATTCACTAATTCAATAATTAACTAATTCATTAATTAATAGGGTTATAGGCCACCTTTGTGCACATATTGGCAAAAATGGGTCATGAGAACCTCCTGAGGATGGTGAGATGAATGAGATGACACTACTCTCCAGACACAGGATTCTAAATTCGAGCTCTGGTGGTCTTAGGGCTAGCCTCTTTGTCACGGAGGATCCCCACAATACTGAATCTTTACAAGTGAGCGGAGAAGAAAAAAATTGTTTCTTTGAAACTTGAATGCCAAAGCGGGGGACAAACCCGCGATCTCCGGCTATCCAACCAGGAACCTGTAACCACTGCACCTGTGGATAATGAATATATTTTGCAGTTGATTTTTTTAACGAAGTATGCCAAAGCAGATCCACCTTTGTTCGTCATTCGTTCAGCAACACCACACGCGATAATTTTAATTGGCTATTAAGTTTGGGTTGGTATCAAGTAATACAATTTTTTTTTAATTTTTTTTTTATGCTAAATTCATGAATATGTAATGCCAAACATTTGTAATAAAGACCTGAATAGGTAAAAATCATTAAAAAAATATGATAGGTAAAAAAATAGTACCTATATTTTGTTTTAATTCAGCATACCCTTATCATGCTTATTGATAGAAAAAGCAAAAAAAATCCATTTTGGCACGCTATTCGAGCGGGAACCAACCACTCGACATAACAGACTATACTAATACATGATTGAGGTACAAAAATAAACCGAAAAATCTGAAAAGTGAGCTAGGTAACCTTGTTTTTCATAGATTTGGAGTAATTAATCCTTGTCTTTTTCCAAAAATATTAATTGTGATAATTATTAACTATTTAAATATGTCACATGACATGTGATACATTATATTATACAGCAGGATTATTATCTGAGTCATATGATTTGACTGCTCAGCATGTGGACACACATTTCTTTTAATTGACCCATAGTGAGAAAATTAGCCAATTGTATTGATACGTCTGATTACAATTACATGTCATATATAACAAAAATGAATGAATGGATCACGTAAGATACTCAATGTTGGTCCACCGTCGCAGACGTGTACCAACATTGAAACAACATTGGGTGAGTATCTTACCACATGCATGATATTATCATTTATTTATACTGTAATATATTTCTAAAATATCAAACAATATGATCGATGAATCAATTACGACTCAGCTGCCCTGCAACAAGCGATGTTTATCTGATGTTGGGTTAATGTTGGGCCAGCGTTGAGGACATTGGGTCAACATTAACTCAACATTGGTAATATAGCGTTTGCTGAGACTTTCTACCGGATAAAATACACATAACAATGATAAATATTGCATTATTTATGAGAACGATCTCATAAATATAAAACAGTAATTTATTCAGATGGATCACAAATGTTCGTTTTCTTTTCAAACAGTACTCATCACGCAACACTTTTTAAAGTTTCTACCAAAATGGTTGTTATTGCGTCATCGTAACTGAGATTGGGCTAAATAATTATACCAGGTGACGCAACACAGAAACGTGTTGTTTGTGGATGTTTGCAAACAAATCTCTCAATTCCAATGGAAAATCTCGTTGATTGTCATAATGCAATGTGAGAACTGTGTCAACTAAAGACATAAACAAAGTAATGAACACATAAGCCAGTGACGTACAATTGTATATCTCATACAATATGAAATTGTACCCACTATCTCATATTGGGTACAATCTCATATTGTATGAGACACACATGTATGATTCTATGATGCATGAATCAGCATAGTGCACATCAATTCGTCGCTAATGTTAGTGAATGTAATAATGACCCTGTCATGATTGTATTCGTACAGTATACTTAGTACATTAGTGTGCAGTGGCGGGTTTTTCTGATACCCAGAACAGAAAATGGCGGGATCTGTTTGGCTAAAGTTTTTTCTGTTATAGCGTCCTCTGACAGTAAAAGGGTCGTGAGTGCCACTCACTAACCTTTTCAGCACGGGGACCGACTTTAGACGTCACAATCTGACGTTTATAGACGTCATATTCTGACGTCTATAGACTATCCCCGCACTGAAAGAGTAAAATATTTATAATCGCCGTGTACCCTTAATATATAAGTATGCAAATAAAGCTGAGATATAATTCAAATAATAACTAAGATTTTTATTATGTTTATGATATTTCAATTTGAAAACAAAACTTTGGTCTCTTGGTTTATATAAAATAGTTCATCGCTTTATGGGTTAAATAAACACTAAAAAGTATTGCTAAGCAGAAGCGCTATTATAAAGCTTCACCCACCTGTAACGGTATTGTCTGTAAATATTTGTTATGGTTTTAGTCTACTAGTATTTGAGGCCAGTGGATTTGAGGCCATCACAACGATTCAAGACGATTCAAATATATTTAAATCACCCATTCGATACGCCATTTCATGATCAATCGATGACCACAGAGGCAGATGGCAGTACCAGATTACTTTGCCAATATTCAGCTATTCTTTTTCCCATTGCATGCCAGAGTACCCGGTATATATAGTTTCATTAGTTTTGTTTCTCCTTGAATATAATATGTTATTATCGTTTTTTCGCTGTCTGCGTTAAAAAAACTCGTTTTGTGTTCCCGAAAAAACGTGGCAGCGCCACAAGGTAATATAGCCAATCCGAATGCTAAGATTAATATTCTACCAGAACCAAATTTGAAATATGAGTAAATGATTTATACACGTGCATATAATTGATCAATTAAATTCAGCATAATTAATAGAAATGAAAGCATATTATTGTCAGGACAAAACGGAGCAGATGTTTAACTACGAACAATCTATAGCGCATAAACTAGTCTAAAAAAACTATAAAAAAATCAGATTAGTGAGAAATCGAGCCCAAAACATGACAGCCATTAACCATGCTGATTGGGACTTTGTGCCACGAGGAGCAAATTTCACGTGCCAGCTAATGCAATTAAACATTAATAAAACATCACCTGCAATGTTAAAATGATCCAATCTGGCAGAATAAATAACACTCTCTGGACTGCAGAGAAAAGACGTGAGTCAAAACATAATTTAATAGCAATTTAATATTAATAAATATAATTCAATTGTCTGCTCCTTGTAGGCCACGTGCTAACCATTTGCCTGTCAGTACAGTCCCTATAGGATGTGTGTTTAATAAAGTTCGTTATTTAACCCGTGTGCTCTGGGTCGCAAATTTAATTTTTTAACCACTTGAAGATGTGTTTCGCTACCGCAAAACACAACTTCAAGGCCGAACACGCTATCTCTCGGTCACAGAGTCTTTTTCAGTGCCTTAACATTGTTTTTTTTTACATTTTTATTTTTTATTCAAGATCAGTAGGTTATATAGCTTCATATAAACTCAACTTTCAAAATTGACAAAATTGAAAATTCTCATCCCAAGGGGCAGCTTTAATACCACCTTGAAATGAATGAAATATTTCATTTATATTTTAATGAGATTATAAAAATGAATGAAATCGTCTTTGAATTTGCTTTTGATTAATACAATCTTCATCATTGTCATGCTAGGATGCTCTATGAATGCAAATGCAAATTATACGATGAATTTCATAAATAGTAATTTTCACTGTGGTATTTGAGCTGGGCATTCCCATTATTTTTTATTCAGTATAGCCTGATACTTATTTTTAAACTATGAATGCTCAAAAGAACATCCTCTCCTTTTTTTATAATCGAAATGTTCGCTTTCACCAGACTAATGTTCGCCTCCGCCAGACTAATGTGCTCCCCCGCCAGACTAGTTTTCGCCTTTGCCAGATTTATGTTCGCTTCGCCAGATAAATGTTCTCCTCCGCCAGACTAATGTTCGCTTCCGCCAGACAAATGTTCTTCCTTGCTAGACTAATGATCGCCCCCGCAGGACTAATGTTCTCCTCCGCCAGACTAATGTTCGCTTCTGCCAGACAATTGTTCGCCTCTGCCAGTCAAATGTTTGTCCTCGCCAGACTAATATTCGTCTGCGCCAGACTAATGTTTGCCTCCGCCAGACTAATTTTTGTTTTTTCCAGATAAATGTTTGCCCCCGCCAGACTGATGTTGGCCCTCATCAGACTAATGTTCGCCTCTGCTAGGCTTAATGCTCGCCCCCGCTAAGCTTAATGTTTGCCACGCTAATGAAAAACTAGCAAAGGCGAAAATTAGTCTGACGGAGGAGAACATTAATCTGCCGGGGACGAACATTTAAATTATCCTATTATGCAAGAACGAGAGAATATATCTTTTGAGATTTCTTAAATAACCGTTGCTATTCACTTGTTAGTTGAATAAATGAACAAAAAGATTTCTATTGCACCCAAATCATTTGCATCCCGAGCTCAGATGTGCTGAAAATTCGGGTCAAGTCCATTCTCATTGTGCAGTTATCGTCCGTCTATCAATCAAAAGCGAAATATAAAGTGGTAATCTTTTATGAAATGACTGTCGCGATTTAGACGGGTTTTTCCAAGGGAGACGATTCCAAAGCTAATGGGAGGGGTGTCATAGCCAAAAAAAACTGTGACTCATCCTAGAACGGATTCTTGAAATAACCAGCTGATCAACATAAGAGGTCCGGAGTTCACGAACCTCGTTTACTTGCTTGAGCAGATTAACTGGCTGACAACAATAAATTTCTTTGGCATACACATAACTTTATATGTGTTATAATATTATGTGAGTGTGTTTATTTTGTCTTTTACACTAAATTAAACAGAGTGCCAATGCAACGATTTCAACAAAGGGTGACACAAGAGACACGGTTGTGAACGGGTCACAACCCCAGCCAAGCAGTTTTGAACACAATGTAGTTGGCTTATTTCACGATGTTAATACAATACATGATAGAATTACAGTAACCTTGCTTCTTATTGACAAGCTCCATCCTAAGATTTTTTATTCGTGTTGGAATCGATTTGTGTTAATCCTGATCAACTAATTGTATGGGCAAATACTTATTTTCTTTATCTCACTGTATTTGTGTGTTTGTATGTTCTTTATTAGTGATAATATAGCAGAAACTTGATTTTTGCTTATCGGTGGCGGCCATCTTGGTTTTTCATAAATGAGATGGCAAAAAAAAATTGAAACAGTTTTTTTTGTTCAGCTTGTATCTATAGATGTCAACATCAATCACATTCAGCATGAACATGACATATAATTTGTATATGCTACATAACGGCATATACTATTACAATTAATTAAAACTAGAACAGGAGTTCCCGAACTGCGAACCCGGCTTTAGTTTGAGTGCTATGGACAAAAAAATTACTTAATATTTTCTAAACATAACAGTGTATTGGTCTTCCTCATGGGCCAGAATCCTAAATGTTCAGGATATAATCAGAGATTGTTCATAAGTAAAATATCTGATATAATTAAGGAAAGAACCAAAGAGACAAGTTAAAATATATCTTCAATGTGTATTTCTTCAACCACCATCGCCGACGCTGGGCCAACATTATTTTAATCAAAACGCGTTAAGCTCTAATCACTATATTTAATCGTGAAGGTATATTTTCTCTGAACATTTTTTAAAAACGAATGTACTTAAACTAGGGACCTCAAACGTTATATTGCCCATGCTCATAAGGACTGGTGTCCCGTAAATAGGACAAAAACTACGGCCGGTCCTAATTAATTGAATCTTAGTAGGAATTTCGTCTTGGCGGATTATACATACCTCTACTTTTTTTAATGTGGATTTATTGTTGGTCGCCGTCTCCGACGTCTAACATTGGGTGAATTTCTTCTGTTCTCTGGGTGTCCTATTATCCATGTCTCTTCTGCAGCTTCGCAGTGTCTGTCTGTCTGTCTAGAGGTGTCTGAAAGTAAGTCAACAAGGCAGGCGTGTACTCGTACTGACATGCAATAATGAGCAGCCCCAAGGGGTAGCCTATAGACTACAGTCTTTCCCAAGCGAGTCAGGTATCCCGAGATATAAAATAAATGACTAAGCCCCGGCGTTTAGCGTATTTTATATAAAATGCGAGCCGTTGTCCCCTATGTCTGTATGAGGTGCGAATTGTTCAAAGTTTAGGTATGAGCATAGAGCTTATATAAATATATTGAAAATGTCGACTTGTTCGACCACATTCTGTAAATAATTAATCATCGTATTTTATGCTTATATAGGCCCTACATCTAAAATGGATGGTATCATGCACAAGTGGGATAACCCACATTTTGACGATTTTGAGAAAAAATCGCGCAGCAACATGAAGTACAGGATAAAACGAATAGATGCAAATTAACACAAAAAGGTGACAAAATCAGTGACCAAATGGTCTAACCCTGAATGTGAAACTCGTATATTGATCAAGTTGTAGCTATCAATGACATATATTTTCATTGTTTTTTTAATGTGGGTTAGCCCACTTGTGCATGATGCCATCCAAATATTAAACATTTTTGAAAATAATGATTAGCGTCAGATCACCGCTATATTACCCCATACTATTTTTATAATGTTTTTTTTACCGGTGTCAATCGGACAATAAGTAGCTGTGAATAAATAAATGTCGCTCAGCTGATTTGAAGCCAAACTGGAATATCCCCACTATTAAGATGAGCACACCTATATACCCTTGCATTACAAAGTAAACACTCTTCAAGTTTGTTCTGCCACAAAGTCAAAGGCAGTGAATGTCTTTTGGGTTTGCATAGCAGAACTGATTAAATGAAATGTGCGGTGTCTACGCTTGTGCGTATAATGAGAACGCTTTATACATTTGAATATTTATGGATTAAAATTGTGACCCCTGACGCCCAGGATTACGTCCAATAACATGAGAATCCAACACATTCCAATATACAAACTTGATTCCTATAATATAAGTATTCAATTAAAACAGAAAGAGCTAACCAAGACATTTATGATTGTTTCAAATTGAACAAACCCCTTTGGGCCCATGGTTTACAGCGTTGTGAGGGTCATTAACCCTTTAACCGCCAAATTATTCAATCTGAATTTTCACCCACTTGAAGTTGTGTCTCGCTGACGCGATCCACAACTTCAAGTGAGTGAAAATTATTCAGATTTGACAAAATGAAACTCTTTTTCAAAGCTTGCTGGTTGATGTCACATTTTATCTTTAACATATTTAAAATGTGGTACTTAATGTGCTAATAAAAAATGGAAACCCGAATATCTGCGGCCCCGGCGCTGTGAGGGTCAAGTGTTGAGGCATTCTAGTGTCATTAACCCTTTAACCGCCAAATTATTCAATCTGAATTTTCACCCACTTGAAGTTGTGTCTCGCTGACGCGATCCACAACTTCAAGTGAGTGAAAATTATTCAGATTTGACAAAATGAAACTCTTTTCGAAGCTTGCTGGTTGATGTCACATTTTATCTTTAACATATTTAAAATGTGGTGCTTAAGGTGCTATTAAAAAATAAAAACCAGAATATCTGTGGCACCGGCGGTTAAAGGGTTAAGTGTTATGGCATTAGATCCGACATCATCATGACATCAACATGTTTGTTGAGGCAATTCTGTCCAATAGGCAGGCACATACGTGTCCATAGAGGGACATCTAGCCTATCCCTGCCCACGACGTAACGTTGCTATGTAGTATTTAAAATATAAGGCTTATTACTATAAGGCAGGGACTATAAGCTTGCGCTGTTTGTTATAATATCATTTCTAAATGAGTAGATATTTTTTACAGTAATGTTGTCTTCTATAAAATTTGATAATTTGTTGTGCTAGTAGAAAATGTCTTATCTGCTGGGGTGGAAGATATGACATTTGCATCAAGAACGGAGAACTTATTAGTTGATAATAGCACAAACCCTTTTAAGAGTATTGACATTCCTACCACACATGTGACAAAGTTAAATGCAGCGGGAAATGATTTGATTTATCTGGAGAAGGGTGAATGATAATCCAGAAAGGGGCTACAGGCATATCCAGGTGACTAGGTCAAGCACGAGACGTCGCACCAGTGGTGGTTTAATGTTAGGCCAGCGTCGCAGACGCTATTTTATTAAACCGCCAGCGGTGCAATGTCTCGGGTTCGACCTTGGATCCATCAACCTTTCACCGTATTCAACACATGGTCAAGGATTTAACAAAGCGCCTCAGTCTAAAAGCATGATAAGCGTTGACGCGTTAAGAATGGCCACGTGAGCTGGTCCGTTTAAAGGTGTTTCAACGGCGTTCCAGCTCCTTTCACTTTGGTTCATCATTAACTCATTATTTTCTGGTAATTTGACCAGCTGAGTAGAGCTGACTGACGTGCGTGATGTACTGATGACGCGCTCAGGGACAAGCAGAAGCTTGGACGCCACTCACATCCCGCTCACGCATTTTCAATTCCACAGGAAAATACGTCACTGTAGAGTCTATTGACCGCTACAGCTTAAACCTTAGATATCTGGATTTATTTTAATACATAAATTAATAGACCAAAGGGATTTCTCGATTTTAAAACATCATTAATGGCTTAGCTAGCTATTTCCGCTTCATTTGAATACCTCTGTTATGGGTCTACAGGCCAATGTTCAGCTCTTTCAGTGCGGGGACCGACTTAAGACGCCAAAATCTGACGTCTACATACGTCATATTATGATGTCTAATGTCACTCCCCGCGGTGAAAATGTGATTCAGGTCTGGTCACGTTATCTTGGCAGCGGATGTTGCTGCCATGCCACATGGATATCTCTGCACAAGATGCGTATGTCAGACATGTAATCAGTATTAAATGACGACAAGCAATTCAAACTAGTTCCCGCTATTTATGTGTTCATTATTTTATTAATCACAGTGTGACAGCAACGATTCAGTATTGTGGGGAGCCTCTGTGAGCGAAAGGTAGCTTATTCGGTCTCAGATCTTCAGTGTGTCTGGAGGACAGTGTCATTTGATTCACCTCACCATCCTCGGGAGGTTCGCCTGGCCCAGTTAAATTAGTCTGTATATGCACAAAGCTGGTCTAAAGCCTCATTCCTTCATATACACCCATCCACCCATTTATTCATTCATCCATTCATTCATTCATTCATTTATTCATTCATTCATTCATTCATTCATTCATTCATTCATTCATTTTTTAATTCATTCATTCATTCATTCATTCATTCATTCATTTATGTATTCATTCATTCATTCATTCATTCATTCATTCATTCATTCATTCATTCATTCATTCATTCATTCATTCATTTTTTAATTCATTCATTCATTCATTCATACATTCATTCATTCATTTATGTATTCATTCATTCATTCATTCATTCATTCATTCATTCATTCATTCATTCATTCATTCATTCATTCATTCATTCATTCAATAATTCAATAATTAATTAATTAATTAATTAATTAATTAATTCATTCATTCATTCATTCATTCATTCATTCATTCATTCATTCATTCATTCAATTATTCAATAATTAATGAATGAATGAATGAATTAATTAATTAATTCATTCATTCATTCATTCATTCATTCATTCATTCATTCATTCATTCATTCATTCATTCATTCATTCATTCATTCATTCATTCATTCATTCATACACAATATATTATTGTATATCTGCTAAAATGTTTGTGGGAATACCATCGTATCTTAACGAACTTAACATTAATATTCAATTACGTTAATGACCGACCAGCTTAGGTTTTTTCGCCGCCGGGCAGGATTCGTCTTCAAGAATAGCTGTCAACCATGGCATACCATTGCGTTCTAAGCCTGTTGGGGTTTTCCCTAGCACCTCCCAAAAGCCGCAGGATCTATTCCCCATTCATTTGATGCTTACAAACTCAACAAAAAGTGCATCACAATGATGTGCATCACCCATAAAACAAACACGAGATGCAGATCCAATGCTGGCTCAACATCGGAGGCGCCAATAACCCTTTCCATCGAAAACAAGCCGTTGAATCAATGTTGGTTTAACGTTGGTCCAGCGTCGTAGACGATGGACCAGCGTTAAACCAACATTGATTTAACGCATTGTGTTTGCTGGGTTACGTTATATAAATTAAATTTTCACCCACTTGAAGTTGTGTCTCGCTACCGCGACACACGACTTCAAGTGGGTGAAAATTACTCGTATTTGTTTACCCCTTTAACAGCCAATTTTTTCAATCTGAATTTTCACCCACTTGAAGTTGTGTCTCGCTACCGCGACACACAACTTCGAGTGGGTGAAAATTACTCGTATTTGTTTACCCCTTTAACAGCCGATTTTTTCAATCTGAATTTTCACCCACTTGAAGTTGTGTCTCGCGGTAGCGAGACACAACTTCAAGTGGGTGAAAATTACTCGTAATTGTTTAATTAGAGACCAAACAATTGCAAATCTTGATGTTTAAACACTCATTTCATTTCCAATAGCAGTGAATTAATCAGCTGATAGAACAAATTAAAAACGACGATAGTCGTGCTTAGCACTGAAAATGTTGACATATTTGTGATCTGATGCTGATGCGTGATCCTTCCGTGTGATCCTTCTGCGTGATTATCTGTCTCACACATTGTGCTCGGACCAATCTGCCAACTTTGTTTGGCAAGATCAGGTCCATCATGCAAATTCAATCAGCAGTATACTGCTTACTTTTCAAGTAAGCAGTTACTGTCATGTGGCTTTGCGTGACAGCGTTGACCACAGACATGTTTGTATTATCCTGCTCATAAGGCGGGTGTAGACCGGATTCCTGGGATAGGATGAGTTGACACACGCTGCACGGATTGGTCTCCAAAGACATAATATGGACTTGATACCATATTCGTGCAGATATAAGAAGAAGAGCTTTCCAGCAAACACTAGACGCTGACCCGATTCTGTTTTTAAACTTGTACAGCGTCGAACATGGTAGTAGGCCAGAATTTGGTCGACGTTTCTTACCATCTGTAAATTGCTACGGATCTGCCAAAGACACATACCCTGATATTAGAAAATAGTGTTTTTATGGTAATGGTTATTGTATAGAAAAAAAACAGGAAACGGAATAGAGAACGATCATTTTAACAATATTACAGATTTTATATCGAGTGGTTATACATTCATTGCTGACACTCCATTTAATAAAACTTTTAATAGGTTTGCCCCTGTCGCATTGAATAAAAATACGACATCACGTACTATCAATTTTAATTTTCATATACTTTGTATACGACATGAATTAACATTTTAAGTACTTAACACGTTAACCACAATACTATTTAAATGGAAATTATTTCACTCACCTTAAGTTGTGTCTCGCTGACGCGATCCACATTGCAACTGCAAGTGAGTGAACATTATATTTCACAAAATTGATGTTAACTATTTTCAAATCTTGCTGATTGATGTCACTTTTTACCTTTAACATGTTTTAAAGCTTGTATTTATTGTGGAAATAATAAAACAAAACAAATATAATTGCGACCGGTAGTTGTAATTTCAAGTGAAAGTGAATAATATGAATATCGTAAATCTTTCTGGATCATTTTTTTTAAATCACCCAGAACAGAACTACCTTGTTTTTATAGAGACTAATTAACGGAAATCAGCAGCTCTGGTTTATTCTGTTCATTGTTTAACAAATATATTACTTCTTGAACATGGAGTGCATAATCACATTGATTTGAACATTTAAGCCATATGGGGACTAAAACTGGAAACCGTGCTTGCAATTCACACGATTTCAACTTTAATGTATGACACAAATAGCTCTCATTCAGTTACACTTTATATTTGCAGCATGTGACACCAGGACACGTGAATATTAACCCTTCAACCTTTAAAGCGCTGAATTAAACCATGGAAACCAAAAGGTTTTTTCAATTCGAAATCATCATAAATGTCTTAGTTAGTTCTTTCTGGTACATTTGGATAGGGCCTACCTATGTTGTGGGTCTACGATCATTATAAATATGTTTACACTTACAGTGCGGGGTCCACTTTAGTCGTCAGAATCTGACGTCTACAGTCGATCCCCGCGCTGTAAGGGTTAACTGCCTGTCACAGCACATTATATACCAGCTTTTTAACATTTTAAAGATAAAACGTGACATCAATCAGCATGATTTGAAAAGAGTTGGTCTTCATTTTAGCAAATCATTTTCACTCACTTGAAGTTGTGGATCGCGTCAGCGAGACACAACTTCAAGTGGGTGAATATTTAAAATGAATAATTTTCTTTCACCCGGGGAAAGGGTGATAGATAAAACGTGATATCAATCAGTAGGGCCTACTATTTCAAAATCAGCGAACTTCATTTTGTCAAATCTGAATAATTTTCACCCACTTGAATCGCGTCAGCGAGACACAACTCAAAGTGAGTGAAAATTTCAATTATTATAGAATTTGTCCATGAAAGATGCATTTACCATTAAAAATGTTATGGGGTATGTCCAAAAAAATAATACTAACAACCTAATGGTAGATGATGCTTTTTTGGAGTATATAACCACCTGCTAGCAGAATAGCTACATTCAGAAGATATAACAAAATTAACAATATTTTATTCAGAGAAGATCTCGCTGCTTGCTTTCTTGACACTTTCTTGTCACATCATGTGCTGCCCCACAACATCTCCTTCTTCACAAAAATCAGCAATAATAACACCATTGCTAAAGAAAGCCTCACTCGATCCGGAATCATTGAAAAATTATCGTCCTGTGTTTAATCTAACATTTGTTTCAAAAAAACTTGAGAGAATTGTAGCAAAACAACTGCATGGTCATCTTTCACAACACCAGCTGTGTTGTATACCAAGTGTTATGTTATTTAGATGTGTTGACTGAGATTTCCTAGCTGACTCAGTGATTGGTTGTTGTTTCTCTCGGAATGTTGAATAAAGCAGAAGAAATGATACTGGTGTAATAGTGTCTGTAATACTGGTGCCCAGACCCGGGAATTGATGTATTATTCCCCTTAGAACATTGTTAGATGCTGTTATTTAATTTGTTTGTGAATTGCTGTGATATTAGAACTGTAAACACTTGAAATAATATTGACGGTCATTGTGAGCGATAATATCAGAATGTACTCACCTAGCTGAGCCTGCAATATCAGTGTTGAATTAATCAGTCATGTCAAAGTTAGAAGATGCCAAGAAGACAAGGAAGGCAGCACGTGGGTGATTGAGCCGTGCAGTTAAAGCATGAGATACGCAGGTTAAACACGACCCAATTGTTAAAGATGATTTGGAAGATGCATTAAGTACGTTTGATGACCGCCTGGCGGCAGTTGACAGTGCACAGAATGGTGTTGAATTATTGTTACCTGAAGATGAACTGGATGCTGATTTAGATGTGGCTGGTCCTATCAGAGAGACTGCGTGGGCCGTCAGAAAAAATGCTGCTCGAGAGATTGCTATTATTAAGGCATCTGTAAGGACTGACAACAAAAACTCTGTAACACCAAGTAATATGAAAATGGCGCGACTGCCCAAATTAGAACTGCCCACATTCTCAGGCATAATCACTGAATGGCAATCCTTTTGGGACAAATTCTCGGCCATTGTGGATCAGTCGGAAGTGCCCGAAATCAGCTAATTCACTTATCTCCAATCCCTTCTGGGGGGTGATGCAAAGCTGCGATCGAGGAGTTGTGTCTAACATCAGCGAACTATAAAACAGCCTGCAAACTCCTAGAAGACAGATTCAGCCAGAAAGATAGAATCATATTTGCTCACGTTCAGGGCCTCTTAAACATGAGCCTTGACAATGGGTCTCGCATCCACGCCTTGCGAGCTCTACAGGATGAATTATTGATGCATGTACGAAGCTTAGAGTCTCTTGGTATAAAGGGTGATAAATATGGAGTTTTGTTAACACCGATCATCCTTTCCCGTTCACCAAATGACTTCAGGGTGGGCACGAGAAGGCTCTGGCAAAGAAAGTGATCTTGAATGGCCGCTAAAATTCCTCACTACAGAAATCGAGCGACGCAAGCGAGAATCCTTCAAGAGCGTGACATCGGAAAAGGCTGGTGGAAGAGAACCAGAGAGGAAAAGTATAGCCACAGCATCAGCTGCAGCATTAAAGACTTCGACTGCGATAGAATGTGGCTTCTGTCAACAGAATCATTTAACCGAAAAATACAGAATGGTACTTCAGCTCCCAGTAAGGGAACGCCAAGCCGGAACTAAAGATGCAGGACTATGTTTTCGATGCTTAAAACCAAGTCATCTATCCAGGTCACGTTCTGCAAGATGCCGCATTTGTCAGGGCTGACATCATCAGTTGAATTGCTATGGGGATCGAGACATTGATCAGACTGTGGAAAAGAATGTAGATATTAATAGCTCTGGTAATTTTAACTCTATTCATGCTACAGAAGTTTCTCAAGTAACCATTGCACCGACCTCACAAACTACAAACCCTACTACAAACGGCCCGTGTTGTTGTTGCTGGGACAACGGGGGCTATTGAAGCTAGATTATTGTTGGATAACGGTTCTGAACGCTCATATATTAGTAGTCACCTTGTTCACAGTTTAAACTCGAAACGCCAATCCTCAATTAATTTGATTTATTCAGCATTTGGGGGTGGCAGATCCGGTAATCATACTACGAAGTGAAAGCTAAAGGAGATTTTGGTGGGAGTAATAATGTTGAGACCTTTACAGTAAATGAAGTTCCTACTATATGCACTCCGATCCAGACTCAGTTTGCCATCTCATGTATTAGATTCATTTAGTGACTTAACATTTGCAGATTATTATGATTCTAATAAAAAAAGATGGTAGGGAGATTGCCATACTTGTAGGCCTATATCATTACTGGCTGTGTATAAAACAGGGCTGTATTAGATCACCAGAGGGGCCAGTGCCTCAGCAGACTTCCTTCGGGTGGGTTGTTCTGAAAAGAATTGTCAGTATCCAATATTTTATTTACCCCATCATCTTGTGATGAAGGAGTCCAGTACGACCACTATGATGAGACCTGTCATTGATGCATCTGCAGTAGATTATTATAATGTTTCACTCAATGATTGCGTGAAAGCAGATCCCGCCTTACTTCCTAATTTGTCAGATGTCTGTACTTGGATTATTGGCTGACTGGGGCAGATTCTGACCAGGAAGCCACAGACATGTTCTTCGAAGCTCGAGATATAATGTTAAGGGCTAAGATGTCATTAACGAAGTGGTCATCGAGTGATAAAGGTGTCACTGGTAAGGTTTTCCAGACACCAGGGACAGCACAACCAGAGGTCGACCTTGCTCCCACAAAAAGAATTGTTTTAATTTACATGTCCTCGTTGTTTAATCCTATTAATTGGTTGGCACATTTGGTCATGGGCGCAAAGTCCATGTTCCAACAAACGTGGGAGTTATGGATACCTTGGGTCTTTCTTTGATGGCTGAAGGGTATCCAGTTCTTTAGAGCCTGGCACTTTCCACGTTGTTTTTTCTTAGCTTTCTTGGAAATCCCTCAGAGACTTAGAGTTGCATAGCCTTGGGGATGCTTCAGATAAAGGTTATGGGGCTGTCGTGTACCTTCGAGTTCCATGTCAGGATGGGGCATATGTAACCTTTCTAATCATGGCCAAGAATACGGTAGCTCCACTCAAAAAAGTAACGTCACCATGGTTGGAACTTTTAGGGAGCCTTTTAGCAGCTAGGCTTGTAGTATTTGTTAAAAAGGCTTTGAACCTGCCAGATGTCACATTGTGCTGGTGTTGGACAAATTCAAAGGTACGTCTAGGGTTGATCAAAGGGAGAACGTATTAGAGAAGATAACATGCCTCCTAGAATGAAATGGGAAATGGGAGTTGTTAACAAATTGATACTTAGCAAGGATGGGTTACTTCGCAGTGCATTATTGAGGACTAAGAAAGGTCTCGAGCTTACAGCCATTTTATGATTCACAAGTGTCCGATAGTACTAGTTGAAAAGCTAAACATGTAGAATAAATCAGTTTCCCAGTAAGGATAAATATGATAAGCCTCTAACTACACGGTTGGGGTAGTAAATCCAGTCAATAAATTAACATACACATAAATGTTTGTAATGTTACAGTTACCAGAGATCGCTTTACTTCTGTCTCTTATGACTTTAAAGCTGAAATCTTAAATGATTTGCAACCGGGGGGAGTATGTTGTATACCAAGTGTTATGTTCTTTAGATGTGTTGACTGAGATTTCCTAGCTGACTCAGTGATTGATTGTTGTTTCTTTTGGAATGTTGAATAAAGCAGAAGAAATGATACTGGTGTAATATTGTCTGTCATAAGCTGTATGAGAAGCATCAGTCAGCATATCAGAAACGCCATAGCAATGAAACGGCATTAACACGTGTTTAAAATGACATTCTGAGAGCTATGGATGACAGTAAGGCGACAAAGATACATCTCAAAAGGTTTACCTTCATAGAACAGCTCTGCTTCGTCATCATTAAGATTCGGTGTTCCACGAGGGGCTGTGCTGGGTCCAAATTTATTCACGATCTATACCATCCCCCTGGGTGAGATATGTCGTCATCATGGTGTCCAATATCATCTCTATTCTGATGACACTCAACTGTATTTATCCTATAAGGTTGGTGATGCAGTGGATCTCTTGGAAGCTCAACGTCGAATCGAAAAGTGCATAGTTGAGATAAAAGCATGGATGGTGATGTTCATGTTAAAGTTAAATGACGATAAAACAGAATTAGTTATCATAGCACCACCATATCACAATAAGGTACCACTGTCTAGTGTGCAGAAGGGAGATATTGGAATATCAACATCTAAATGTGCCCGTAACGTCGGCGTAATGTTTGATCATCATATGGATATGACTACACAGGTCAGTAGGATGTGTCAAGCAGCATGGTTCCAGCTCAGAAACATTAGATCAGTCAGATCCAGTCTCACAAAAGAGGCGACACTGAGGCTTGTTTGTTCTCTGGTGATGCCTCGCCTTGACTATGGTAACATTTCTCTCTATGGCATTTCCGAAGGCCTATTGGATAAATTGCAGAAAGCGCAGAATGCTGCTGCAAGAGTAGTTGTAAAGTGTTTACGCAGTGTCCATATCACTCTTCATCTCCGTGATCTACACTGGCTACCAGTCAGATCCAGAATACAAGAATACAAGTACAAGATCCTTGTGACAACATACCGTGCTCTTCATAACGAAGCGCCGGCCTACATTTCTGAAATGCTGACTCATTATACTCCACCAAGAACACTAAGATCTACCAATACGTTGACTGTGCCAACAACACACACGAAACACGGAAACAGAGCATTCTCCTGTGCTGCTCCCAGGCTATGGAATGAACTGCCAATATCTACAAAAAACTGTCCTTCAACTTCTACTTTCAAACAATCTGTCAAGACTTATCTTTTTAATCGAGCCTATTGCTGATGCCTTATTGTTGATTGTTGACTGTTTAGAGCGTCTGCGAACGCCCGAAAAGGCTGATGTATGGCGCTATATCAAATGTTTAATGTTTAATATTAATATTAGAAAAACACAAGCATTGGGGAGCATATCAATACATCTTTCACTTAGACCGTCAGCAGGGACGTATCTGGTCACAAGGGTCACCTGATCTCCTTTTACCGTATAAGTGCCTTTTCAAAATCTAGAAAAAAATGTCATGCAAATCATAATTTGATTCGATTATTGAGTTATTTTCCTTAGATACATAAAAAAATGGGGGGTTTTATTAGAAAATCCCTCGTACCTCCAGCGCTTGTCTTTCATTTTACATCATGTATAATTATGTTATTTTCAACTTGCCCCTTTTCTACCCTAGATCCTCGCCCCTGACCAGTGTGGAACGAATTCACGAGAACAAACTAATTCAGATTATTTTGTGCACATATAGACTAAACTGGGCCAGGATATCAAGATGGTGAGGTGAATGAGATGACACTGTCCTCCAAACACAGGATTCAAATCTTCACGAGTGAGCGGGGAAGAAACATTTGTTTCTTTAAAACTTGAAGGCCAGAATGGGGTTAGAGCCCGCGATCTCCGACTTTCCAAGTAGGCAGATTTAACCACTGCACCAGGGCCCCCGCCCGATTTCGGACGGACTCTGCGTGAAATAAATAATAATAATAATAATAATAATAATAATGGTGAGTTCTTATATAGGGCACATACAATCATCAAATGCTCTGTGCGATTCACAGATTATCACTCCTTGTCACTGGACCTGTTCATTCATGTACCATTTCAACTCCTTTTTGGAGCATACATCACTTGCAGCCATATTTCGGCGCTAGGAACTAATCGCTCACATTGCCATCTTTGAAATAATTTATTCCAAGAACTATTATATATGATATAAACGTGTAATAAAAGTTTAACTTTTCAGCGTGTCGCCCCTGGAGATTGAAAGGTAAAATTCAAAAATATAATGTGAATATAAATTATATATGTGCAGATTAAGCGTAAGTTGTTTTAATGTTGACCTCTAATTATACATCTAGGTCTAACCGACTTCATATGCTGTATATGCAACACAATACTTTGTACTTCAGCTCCATCACTATGAAAAGCCGCTCGTGTATCTTAAAAGCATGGGATTGTTTGGCCTTGAATCCAAGACTATTCCGCGTTTATTAATGGATACGAGTTCATGAATAAAGACGCTGACGTGTTTATTTTTTTTACCTCGCAATTAAAAATAAACCCCCCAAAATATTGCTAGCAAATGTCTAGATTCAAAAACGTACATGTATCTCCCTCTGCTGACTGACGCATTGTTATGCCCAACTAAGATTGTTAATTATGTAGCCCATACTATCATTCGATATAAATTTTGATTTTTTCAAAAGAAATCACGTTTATTTACTTTGAAATAGAAGTCAAATAAGTTGTTTGTGGTAATTTGAAGGGAATTACTTCAATTCAATTTTATTCAGTCAGGTAATTAAATTCCTCAGGTACAGGATTGTATATATATATATATATATAATTGAATATCGCCATTTTTATTTCGAAATAATCACATTTGCAGACGATTTAGGTGGTTCATTTTTATATGCGAGGTAAAAAATAAACACGTCCATGGCGTCAGTGTGTTTATTTATTATCCGTGTTTATTTAAAGTCTTGGTGCGGTGCATATGGTAAACATTTGCATGGTTATGAAAGCAGGGATAACACATGTGGTGTTGTTTCGAAAATGAGATGTAGTGAATGGGGTTTGAGGCCACATGTGGGCCAAACTGGGCCAGGAAAATTTCTGAAGATGGTGAGATGAATGAGATGAAACTGCCCTCCAGACACCGAATTCGAAATTCGATCCCTGGCAGTCTGATACAGAGCACACTACCTATCGGCCACGAAGGCTCCCCGCAATATTGAATCTTTACGCGTGAGCAGGGCAGAAACATTTTGTTTCTTTCATTAAAACTTGAAGGCCAGAGTGGGGCTCGAACCCGCGATCTCTGACTCACCAAGCAGGGGGGGAAGCGGCTTTCAACAAAGCTTTTTGCGGGTCTCCTTTGCAACTTTTCCATTTATGTGAAATGTGAACACTCACGTCCTTCAACACATTAGGCCGACTATTCGTCTTTGTCATTAGGGGCTTTATACCATCTAAATCTCTTTATCCCTTAAGCCTTCAAGTTGTTGATGGAACGTTGACATGGTGCAGACGATAACACTAGTATCCAGCTTGTGGTGTTTCTCCGCTTGCATTCTAACATAATTTAATCGTTTAGTTTGTTGCGAACGGACAAAGAAACGTCGAAAATATTGTTAAGTAAAACTCAACCTTAATGTGTTCTTGTCATTTCAAACACTTACAATAACTACATTCAGTCAGAGACTGCAAACCTCCGTAGCAGTGATTCTGTGTTTGACCCATATCTGGATCGTAATCCGAATCATCCCAAAAATCTAATGGATTGTTCTGTGGCCCGAGACACACCTCTGGTAAAACTTTCATGCAAATCCGTCCTTTTCTTTGTAACTAATCCTGCTGACGAACAGACAAACAAACAAACACGACCAAAAACATAACCTCTTTTGGCGGAGGTAATAAATGAATAGAATCACATAAAAATTATGATAATAAAATAGGCGTTTTACTATACAATGTACATATACGAGTTTCATCTCCATGTTGCTCGTCTCATTTCTAGCCATGAAGATCCAGATCCTAGCAATCAATACCAGGGATTCATGCTGATCCATGTGACTCGGTACCCACGGTGTAGATCGCACAGTAATGTAGATAGATTACCATCAGAATAACTAGGACTGGGAACGTCCGCGGTTTGGTTAAGTCGTTTTTTTAAACCTTACAACGCTGAAATAATCAAGTATAATCATGGAGACCAAAGGGTTTTTCTATTTGAAATCATGATTCAATGTCTTAGTTAGCTTTTTTCGCTTCATTGGAATCCCTATGTTGTGGGTCTACGTTCATTATAAATATTTGTATTCCTTCGGTGCGGTCACTGTCTTTAAACGTCAGAATATGACGTCTACAGACGTCGGATTCTGACATCTAAAGACGTCAGAATCTGACGTCTAAAGACGGTCCCCGCGCTGAGAGGTGTAACCAGCAGGACAGCTATAACGCAAAGCAACATTTAGCCCAGCAAACAAAAGACGTAGAAGCCATGCTGGTTTAATGTTGGACCAGCGTTGTAGACGATGGCCCAGCATTAAACCAGCACTGGATCAACATTTTGTGCTTGTATGGAGGATGAGCCTACTTGCTACTCACCATCCTTTTCGAAATAAGCCTACTTTATTTTATTTGTGGGTGTGCATAAGTCAATCGTGATTGACAAGCTTTCTGTCGTCTCACACTCGAACCGATGTATCGTTTGTGACATTTATGATGATTACAAATTGAAAAAACCCTTGAGCTTCGTCGTTTATATAAAACTGTTTCAGCGTTGTTAGGGTTATAGGCCCTATTAATGAAATCCACTTGGATCATCAGTGCGTTTTCAATGTGCTCCCACTGCGATCTCTGCGCTCTCAGTGGATCCGTTACCTCCGCTCCACCCACACTACTATACGCTCACAGAACTCCCTCAGAAAGTGTGCCCGCTGTGCTTTTCTCATTGCGTTCATGTCATAGATATCTAGCCATGGACTACTAACTTGAAATCTTACGACACTGATTCATGTGTGGGAGCTTCCGTCTGAGAGAATTGGCATGAGGTTAGGGATAGGTTTCTTAGGCTGTAAACAGTCAACCATGCGCTTTTTGATCATTATCCTTGGGTATGTTAACATTTTAACATTGTGTTGATCACAATTTCACTCACAGTCAAATTAATTATTAACATCAATATATTTCAAATCGTAACAAATGTATTCGATAAATGAATAAATTATAATAGTTCTTTCTGCTTCGTTATCAGAAGTATTTAAATATTACAACAAGAATAAAACATCCAAGCATATAAACTATCCTTCTCTCGTGAAAATGTGCTATCGTTCAGTGCACATGTGGGGTCTATACATGTATTCAATTCAATATGACAATTGTCCGAATTAGGGTCTCTGACATGCTGGCTTAATACACTACAGTCAAGTTTGAAGCAGCTGCACCTTGGCGTCTAATTTAAAATGTAAACCTCAATTGTCATTGTTTTTAATGTATATATTTGGCATAAGCATAAAAAATTACATTATTTTGAACAATTAGTTGGTTCAGTAGTTTAAATTATAGTGACTAAATAGCCCAAATTACTCGCCTATCGTGCCGATGAAAAACGTAAATTGACAGCAGGAAAAGTAGACCGGAAATCAGTTATCCCTTTTTCTAACGCGCCGTAAGTTAACGACGATCTCGCGCCAGTTGTCCATATCTAAAGGTCACACTAGCTGACGCTCATGCTAACGCTGCGACCTACAAGTCATGGTTAAAGAATTATTCAACTGCAAAACGCGCATGCCTGGGACGGTCAAGTGTAGGCCAACAGTAGCCTATTGAGTACAGATTGACGGCATTAATATAGCCAGTGAACTGATTACAAGATACTACTTAAACGAGACATTGATCCAATGCTGTTTTAATGCTAGGCCAACGTCTGCGACGCTGGCCCAACATTGAACCAACATTGAATAAATGTACAATGTTTGAGAGAAAGTCCTCCTGCCCCAGCAAACACAAGACATTTGTATAACATTTATACAACGTCGGCCCAACGTCTTCGACGCGGTCCAACATTGCATAAAGTCAAAAAAATGTTTTGTGTTTACTGGGATGTCAATACAAACTTGGGGTCAAGCAGTTTCAACATCCCAGCAGTAATACAGTCAGTTTGTTTGCAAACCAGCGACCAAGTAGGGGCAAGGGCAAAGAGCTTTGAATTATTAACTCATAGATGTCGCTCAAGTATATATGAACTTGCTGTGATTTGAGAACTTGGTCTTGATGAGGCTTTGGGTATGAAACGCATATTTAGTATTATTATGGAATAGGGCCTTGGCCTACCCACAGGCACTATTGCCTTCTGGGGGACCCTTGTCCCGCGAATTTCGACAGTTGATCACACCTTTAATTGTGCTAAACCATGAAGCAAACTGCAGTAAGATATCGTAGAACGGATAATGTGACGGACGAGAGATCTCAGCTGTTGAAATGCGACTGTTCTACGCTATATTCAGCTCTCACTACACTGTCAGTCAGAAAATGACGATCGCTACATCGTCCCTTTGGATATGAAAGGGTGTATCTGCCACTTTGCAAAGTGGCAAATACACCCTTTGGTATCCAAGGGGGCGACATGCATGTGTCCAATGAGTTGTTTCTATGCTTGCAATTATTTTGTGATGAAGCTGGTTTTCCACTTTTCGCCGACAAAATGAGGTTCACGTTAATAGTGGCCACATCACGTAACTCGTGCGTAGGAAAAAGAAACGGAACAACCACAGTGCAGACAGAAAACAAAATTACATTGCCGGGCTGCCTCACATTGACCGAACGTTGGGTAAGTATCATTTTATGAACTCTCCTTTCCCGATCATTAGGAACGCAATTTCAGGTTTTGTCATGTTAGTCTCGTTGCAGAAATTGGGATTGGCCAATGTCCCACAGCTGAGGGCTCTCAGGGTGGCGCCAAAAGTCTCTGTCTGCAATCTACGCTGGCCAAACATTACATCAACGTTGGTTCAATATATCGTGTCTGCCGGGTTTATTCTGATATCGGGGGCTATGTTTGGGATTGGCTTTATACACGACGTTTACAGACGTCAGACCGGCATTGAATCAGCATCGGGCTTGTTTCTCTTGTTTCATGGGTGACCAGATGACAACAAAAATTAGTTTGAACTTTCATATTTTGATGAATATAATATTACTTTTAATACATACATTAATCAGATAATAACCACCTAAAAACGTTTCACATAGATATAGCATATTTTTTTTTTTTCATGGCTTACATAATTATTGTCTTGTTTCGTTTTTGTTCTTTGTTCTGTACTGTATGTTGAATATGAACTGTGAATGTATATATAGATGCAATCTGAAAATAAAAAAAATAATAAAAGACGGTCCCTGCGCTGAAAGGGTCAGACTATTTATAACAGTTTGATAATATCACCCTTGTATTATGGGGTACTAAAATCATCGAATGGTAATTAGTCTTTGTATATATTAGAAAAGAATACTTCCGGGAAGTATATGTCGCTATAGACTTGATATAGGCTTGCCGTGATTTAAGAACCTGATCTTATGGCTGCGTCGGGTATGACAAATATACAGTATTATTGACCTTGTTTGATGACTATGTGGGTAGGTAATGTCATTCTGGAATACCCAAGGGCGACTATTGCATTCTGGGTGCCTCATGGCCCATGAATTAACAATGGACTATACTTTTAAATTTCCAGAGGAGTATACAGCCTTGAGACCAAATCGGCGCTATAAACTTATTGTACACATTGTCAAAATGTACTTGCTTTTCCAGATTCGATACTCGCTTTTTCAAACTCGATATCTACTTTTCCAAACTAGATACTCGCTACTGGAAGAAAAAAACTTTTCCGTCCTACCAGATACTCATCTTCACAGTGCCCCTGAGTGAGTGAGTGAGTGAGTGAGTGAGTGAGTGAGTGAGTGAATGAGTGAGTGAGTGAGTGAGTGAGTGAGTGAGTGAGTGAGTGAGTGAGTGAGTGAGTGAGTGAGTGAGTGAGTGAGTGAGTGAGTGAGTGAGTGAGTGAGTGAGTGAGTGAGTGAGTGAGTGAGTGAGTGAGTGAGTGAGTGAGTGAGTGAGTGAGTGAGTGAGTGAGTGAGTGAGTGAGTGAGTGAGTGAGTGAGTGAGTGAGTGAGTGAGTGAGTGAGTGAGTGAGTGAGTGAGTGAGTGAGTGAGTGAGTGAGTGAGTGAGTGAGTGAGTGAGTGAGTGAGTGAGTGAGTGAGTGAGTGAGTGAGTGAGTGAGTGAGTGAGTGAGTGAGTGAGTGAGTGAGTGAGTGAGTGAGTGAGTGAGTGAGTGAGTGAGTGAGTGAGTGAGTGAGTGAGTGAGTGAGTGAGTGAGTGAGTGAGTGAGTGAGTGAGTGAGTGAGTGAGTGAGTGAGTGAGTGAGTGAGTGAGTGAGTGAGTGAGTGAGTGAGTGAGTGAGTGAGTGAGTGAGTGAGTGAGTGAGTGAGTGAGTGAGTGAGTGAGTGAGTGAGTGAGTGAGTGAGTGAGTGAGTGAGTGAGTGAGTGAGTGAGTGAGTGAGTGAGTGAGTGAGTGAGTGAGTGAGTGAGTGAGTGAGTGAGTGAGTGAGTGAGTGAGTGAGTGAGTGAGTGAGTGAGTGAGTGAGTGAGTGAGTGAGTGAGTGAGTGTATAAATATTTTTCACCAGCCAGGTGCAGCAATAACATGCGAGTCGTCTGAGGATATAGACAGTCATATAGCAAGCACAACACATTTGTATGACATTTGTACAATGTTGGACCAACGTCGAAGACGTTGGGCCGAAATTGTACAAATGTTTTACAAATGTTTTGTGTTTGCTGGGTAATTGTTCCCAGATTAAACATCAAACGTGTTGTGAAACATACGTGAGAAATTTTACTATGGTAACTTAGTAACATTGTGAACATTAGTAAGTCAGCTATATAAATAACGAGGGAAGAATGATCGGTGTCAACTGGGCGGAAAGGCATACCAGGGAGGGATCTGCACTGGACTACTGCTTGCACTGCTCTGAGTCTAAATCTGTTTTAGCACACGAGGCTGAGGAGAACTATCTTAAAATTAACATTATCTATAGCTTTTTTTATTTATATTAGAAATTGTCCAGAGTAGGCCTATTCACTTTCGAAGTAGGCCGATATGTTCATAGAAATATGTAGCGGCAACGCGCCCTGGGAAAGTAGTACCTATATTTATATTCAGACTAACTTAATTAACTTTAACCCCTTCACCACTGAAGTCCGTTTTTATGTGCTGTAGCATTCAGCACATAAAAACAGGCTTCGGTGGTGAAAGGGTTAAAGTATTCTGCGTCAATCTCTTTTCTTTGCAGACTAATGAATGACTGTACTCCTCACAAAAGGGGCTCTGTATTGATGTTAAATGGATACAACAGTAGAATAGATATATTATGCCAGTTTCAAGAACCTAACTATAGTTTTTTGTCTGATCAGACATCAGATTGTGTCTTATGAGACACAAATGTGAGCCCGAAAACGTCCCTTCCGATCACAGCAAAGTATTTGTACACGGGTCCTTCCCATCATGGCCACACCCATCACAAAACCATGTGGCATTTCCACAGCAGATAGCTTGTGGTTTTAAGAGGCCCAGGGGGAATATTTGGGGGACCGCTAAATCGGATGAGACATTGCGTCGTATGCTTACGCCCATTGTGACACAGACACATCCTACGTACTGCCAGCAGTATCCAGAACACGATACAATATGCGTTGCAAATCAATGCTAAAATATTTGGCATTGGATGGGTAGACCTGTATTATTAACCCATCAAAGCTCACTGGCAAGTTTTTTGCCAGTGAGGTTTTTATGTGATATCGTAATTATAAATTGTATTGTAAAAGGCTAGACGACTTGAACTCCAATGCTGTGCTACTTAACAATCTTTTCTGCAATTGATAGTTGATATCAACGTTTAACAACGCTTAGGTTTGTCGGAAAATAATAATTCCGGAATGCAGCTTCATCGTCGTGGAAAAGACCAATAAGTAGTTTATTGAATAGATCTCAGTATGTAAGTCAATATTCATAAAGAAACTATCAGGTGTTTTGATTTTCACCATGTAAACGCAATGCTGAAAAAAGATTCATTCATGTGCATAACAAGACTAATGATTTACATGGCAAAAAATTGCCAAAGGAATAATCATGGTATTATGGTATATAGTAATAAACCATTCTGTAAAATGATGCAACGAAGTACATTATGTTTATTATGTAGACTGTCTGATACTAAATCTCCGAGCATGTTGATAATATATTGAGCACATTTCTCATCCTTTTCTAATAATTGTTTGTCTGGTAATACAAGGAAGACATTGCAATTGAAAATGTGGGTGCTGCCAACAAAATTTGCTAGAGAGCACTTATGTTATCTGCGAGGGATGAGCCAACTACTGTAAAGCAGCTCAGAAAGCGAGGATTGAAGAAGACGATATCATTAAAATGTGTATGTTTTCATCAGTCGAGCCACCCGCAGCTTGGTAGCGGCGTCTGAAATAACAGTGCATTTCATTCTCACAATGTCACTCGCATTGAAGATGAAAAACCTGTAAGAAAGGCGAGGAAGCGTGACACCCAGCCTGACAATACCATAGCTCCACAACTACCACAACTAATTACTCCAATCAAGCTCGAATCGCCATCTGAACATGAATCATCGGATGAGGAGGATTTGATTATGGTGATATACTCTAATTAATAGAGGTTCTTTGCAAAGAACCCTTCAGTACTATTACCATGCAACCCCAGGAGGGTTCTCCTGGGGTTGCATGGTAATAGTACTGAAGGGTTCCTTCTAAAGAAACTTTATTCTTTAGAGTGTATCAGCTCCACCAGGTATCCTGAGGCCAGCATCTAACGTTAACGAAAGCTCAGTCGCGGTGAACCAAACCTATGTGATGTAACACATTAGATACCAATTATGTCTTCAGAAATTAATTTCAAGTGCTCTCAGAAACAACCAAAAACAAAAAATCCTATGGATGGATTACAACCCCACCCGAACCCCCAGCTGCTAATTTAGGCTCGCTGCGCTCGACTCATATCCACAAGCATATGGACATAACGATACAACTATAAAAACATGACGGTCTACCCCACGCCGGTGGATCGCCATTTTGTAACCCCCAAGCCAGACGCTCTGGATACGGCCCTGCACATGGTTCCGTGAAGAATGAGGGACTACAATCATAAACAGGGAAGTATGCAACAGTCACTGTTACATCAGGCATGATGTAACAGCAGGCCTACGCGTACTACTATGACATTTGTCACCGATATAGGGCCTATGCTAACACAGCACATTTATGCACGCCAAATGCATTTAGGGCATTATATAGACCTACAACAAGATCATGCATGCGGTGATTGAACACAGTTTATCATGCTATGCGACCAATTTGTTGATTGCAGCTGAGAGCGTACAGGATCAGAAATATTGGGTGTACGAGACGGGTGGATTTTGTGGAGAAAATAAATTTGATGACTACCAGCATAATGCTTACTTCCGGTCTCTGAAAGGGTTGATTTACATTATTACCACGCATAATCATGTTAATATCAGAAACAGAGTTAGTGACGGTCGCGCTCTCGACAGATCTACGTTCACATAATAGTATGGACGAATACGAATAGGAACAGTGCGGCACGTGCACATATATAGCTCTAAACTATTTTCGTTTTAAATAATATATAAAACATACTGTAAAAAGCATTGAAATAATTTTAAAATTAAGAACAAATAATTACCTTAAATTTTAAAAATTATTTTAACATTTTAAATTTAATTTAGGTTTTTTAGAGCATTTTAAGATAAACAGAAATTTAAAAAATAGAATATTGCGCAATTTATTTTGATGTTTTTTTAATAATTTTTGTAATAAAAAAATATTCCTAGCTATTCTAGTCAACATGTGGTTGGGGTTTTCCCATTTGGGCGAAAAATATTACGTCATAGTCCGGCAGTAAAATGCGGCTATTTAGGGTAACCTTGTTTTGGCTGATATTTTTTTCTCGACTGATTATGCATCTCGAGCATTCTTGTGGTGATATTTCGGCGGATGTGGAATTCTACTAATTAAAGACTTTTTTAAATGCAAAATTTTAGAATGGCGCTATGAAATCACTAAAATGATCATATCTTTCTCAATATCTGAGATATAAACTTGTTTTTTTTCACCAAACCATGTTTTAGGTATCAAGGAATACAAAAAAACACATGCAAACTTTATTCGACATTATTCTCATGCAAAATTCAAAATGGCCGCCAGAAAATCTCTAAAGTTACATATCTTCCTCAATATTTCGTGAATTCCATCGTTACGGTATCACTGCCGCAGCAAGGTTTTCGAACTTCAATGTATATTTTGAGAATGTAATGACGATGCCATCACAGAAGAACAAGAAGTTATAAGCAGATACGAATGTTGTGTATCTAACTGAATTGAAGTCAGTGTGATTGGTGATATATTTTTTATGTAGTCTTAGGTTTAAATGTCGTTACGGTATCACTACCATTTGGACACCGTTTTGTACATCAACTTTGTTAACAGATAGTTCTGCTCTCGTCGGGAAATAACCCGTTTTTTATATGTTTATAGGGTGGATACATAGTCTGAGGAGTAAGATAGAACAAAAAAATAGTTTGTGCTATGGGTAGTCTCAAAGCAGTGACCCAATAGGCTCGTTACGGTATCACGCAATATGGACTGTTACGGTATCACACACGAAATTTGCACACTTTGTAGCCTTTATGCAGTTAACATTCAAGTACTGAATAATTTATAAGCATCCCCGATACTATCGGGATGCTTATAGGGTTTAGCATTATTCTGTCTCCACCTCCGCCACCGTGGGCGTATGAGCAATCTAGCTCTCACTAAGAAGTTAGCTGATAATTTTTTGTTTATTTTTTCACAGACATGACCTATATATGCCTGGGCAATTCTTCTCATATATTTTTGGGGGGCACCACGTCATAAGCGGCCATTTTCCAAGATGACTGCCCGAAAAGCTTGTGGGCACGATATCTTATTAACTGTTGAATGGATTCCATAACCCCATTCAAGTTTTATAGTGTGGTTCCCTGTGTATTTCTGATGATTTTGCTTAACTTTTGTGAAGAATACATTAAAAACAAGATGGCTGACAGAGGACATTTTGAAAAAAATGGCCGTCAAATAAGCTTGTGGGCGCGATATCTTTATATGAACCGTGGGTTGGATCACACTCAAATTTGATGTGGTTGTTCTATTGGTATTTCAGATGATCTGATCAACTTTTGGGAAAAAAATTTATAGAAAAACAATAAAGCAGACGAAAGACATTTTGTCTGGCCACCCTATAGCATCTAACGTTAGCGAAAGCTCAGTCGCGGTGAACCAAACCTATGTGATGTAACACATTAGATACCAATTATGTCTTCAGAAATTAATTTCAAGTGCTCTCAGAAACAACCAAAAACAAAAAATCCTATGGATGGATTACAACGCCACCCGAACCCCCAGCTGCTAATTTAGGCTCGCTGCGCTCGACTCATATCCACAAGCATATGGACATAACGATACAACTATAAAAACATGACGGTCTACCCCACGCCGGTGGATCGCCATTTTGTAACCCCCAAGCCAGACGCTCTGAATACGGCCCTGCAAATGGTTCCGTAAAGAATGAGGGACTACAATCATAAACAGGGAAGTATGCAACAGTCATTGTTACATCAGGCATGATGTAACAGCAGGCCTACGCGTACTACTATGACATTTGTCACCGATATAGGGCCTATGCTAACACAGCACATTTATGCACGCCAAATGCATTTAGGGCATTAATAGACCTACAACAAGATCATGCATGCGGTACTATGCGACCAATTTGTTGATTGCAGCTGAGAGCGTACAGGATCAGAAATATTGGGTGTACGAGACGGGTGGATTTTGTGGAGAAAATAAATTTGATGACTACCAGCATAATGCTTACTTCCGGTCTCTGAAAGGGTTGATTTACATTATTACCACGCATAATCATGTTAATATCAGAAACAGAGTTAGTGACGGTCGCGCTCCCGACAGATCTACGTTCACATAATAGTATGCACGAATACGAATAGGAACAGTGCGGCACGTGCACATATATAGCTCTAAACTATTTTCGTTTTAAATAATATATAAAACATACTGTAAATAGCATTGAAATTAATTTAAAATTAAGAACAAATAATTACCTTAAATTTTAAAAATTATTTTAACATTTTAAATTTTATTTAGGTTTTATAGAGCATTTTAAGATAAACAGAAATTTAAAAAATAGAATATTGCGCAATTTATTTTGATGTTTTTTTAATAATTTTTGTAATAAAAAAATATTCCTAGCTATTCTAGTCAACATGTGGTTGGGGTTTTCCCATTTGGGCGAAAAATATTACGTCATAGTCCGGCAGTAAAATGCGGCTATTTAGGGTAACCTTGTTTTGGCTGATATTTTTTTCTCGACTGATTATGCATCTCGAGCATTCTTGTGGTGATATCTCGGCGGATGTGGGATTCTACTAATTAAAGACTTTTTTAAATGCAAATTTTAGAATGGCCGCTATGAAATCACTAAAATGATCATATCTTTCTCAATATCTGATATATAAACTTGTTTTTTTTTCACCAAACCATGTTTTAGGTATCAAGGAATACAAAAAAACACATGCAAACTTTATTCGACATTATTCTCATGCAAAATTCAAAATGGCCGCCAGAAAATCTCTAAAGTTACATATCTTCCTCTATATTTCGTGAATTCCATCGTTACGGTATCACTGCCGCAGCAAGGTTTTCGAACTTCAATGTATATTTTGAGAATGTAATGACGATGCGATCACAGAAGAACAAGAAGTTATAAGCAGATACGAATGTTGTGTATCTAGCTGAATTGAGGTCAGTGTGATTGGTGATATATTTTTTATGTAGTCTTAGGTTTAAATGTCGTTACGGTATCACGACCATTTGGACACCGTTTTGTACATCAACTTTGTTAACAGATAGTTCTGCTCTCGTCGGGAAATAACCCGTTTTTATATGTTTATAGGGTGGATACATAGTCTGAGGAGTAAGATAGAACAAAAAAATAGTTTGTGCTATGGGTAGTCTCAAAGCAGTGACCCAATAGGCTCGTTACGGTATCGCGCAATATGGACTGTTACGGTAACACACACGAAATTTGCACACTTTGTAGCCTTTATGTAGTTAACATTCAAGTACTGAATAATTTATAAGCATCCCCGATACTATCGGGATGCTTATAGGGTTTAGCATTATTCTGTCTCCACCTCCGCCACCGTGGGCGTATGAGCAATCTAGCTCTCAATAAGAAGTTAGCTGATTTTTTGTTTATTTTTTCACAGACATGACCTATATATGCCTGGGCAATTCTTCTCATATATTTTTGGGGGGCACCACGTCATAAGCGGCCATTTTCCAAGATGACTGCCCAAAAAGCTTGTGGGCACGATATCTTATTAACTGTTGAATGGATTCCATAACCCCATTCAAGTTTTATAGTGTGGTTCCCTGTGTATTTCTGATGATTTTGCTTAACTTTTGTGAAGAATACATTAAAAACAAGATGGCTTACAGAGGACATTTTGAAAAAAATGGCCGTCAAATAAGCTTGTGGGCGCGATATCTTTATATGAACCGTGGGTTGGATCACACTCAAATTTGATGTGGTTGTTCTATTGGTATTTCAGATGATCTGATCAACTTTTGGGAAAAAAATTATTAAAAAACAATAAAGCAGACGATAGACATTTTGAAAAAATGGCCGACCGAAAAGCTTGTATGCCCAATATTTTACGAGCCGTGGGTTGGATCACACTCAAATTTGACGTGGTGGTTCTATGTGTAGGTCCTATTTCAGATGATCTGAATAACTTTTGGGAAAAAATCAATAGAAACCACATGAACGACGGTAGACATTTTGTAAAAAATGACCGACCCAAAAAAGCTTCTATAGGCGCGATACAAACTGTCATTTGGATCGCATTCAAATTGATGTGATGGTTCTGTGGATATTTCTGATGATCTGAAAAACTTTTTGGGAAATATTATGAAAAACAAGATGGCTGACGGAGGACATTTTGAAAAAATGGCCGACCAAAAACATTGTGGGCGCGATATTTTATGAATTGTGGGTTGGATCGCACTCTAATTTGATGTGGAGGTTCTATGTGTATTTCAGATGATCTGATTAACTTTTGGGAAAAAATCATTAAAACCAATATGGCTGACGGAGGACATTTTGGAAAAAATTGCAGACCAAAAAGCTTCTGGGTGCGATATCTTATGAGCCATAGGTTGGATCGCATTCTAATTCTATGTGGTAGTTCTTTAGGCATTTTTAATGATCCGATTATCTTTTGGGAATAATTTGATGCAGTGGTTCTCTGGGTATTTATAATGATCTGATTAACTTTTAGGAATAATTCTATTAAAACAAGATAGCTGGTGGGGGACATTTTGAGACGAAGTCGGGGTGGTGGGTATTGACGTTGCCTCGGATGTCTGTCCGCCTCTCTGGCCGTCTGTCCCCCTTTCCGGAGCAGATTTCGGAAACCAATGGAGGGGGTAGATTTTCTTTGGGGGATTTAGGAACTTTGGCCCTTGACCATCGGCCATAATTAACTTAGATATGCTTGATATCTATCAAACCATGCCAGATAGCTAGACCATTACAATAAAACAAAATGTGCGGTCTCAGGGTGGAATATGGCTTGAAAAAATTCAACTCGATCCAATTCAAAATGGCAGACTATCGGCCTTAATTAACTTTAATATGCCTAATATCTGGCAAATCGAACCAAATCGATAGCTATACCGTTACTATAAAACAAAATGTGTCGGGATATGCCCTGAAAATGTGAACTTGATCAAATTCAAAAAGGCCCACAATCGGCGATAATTACCTTTAAAATGCTTGATACTTGGCAAACCGTGCCTATAGCTAGACCATTACCATGAAACAAAATGTGCTGTTCCAGGTAGGGATATGCCCTGACAAAAATGAACTCAATCAAAGTCAAAATGGTCGACCATCGGTCATAATTAACTTTATTATGCCTGATATCTGACAAAATGAGTCAGATAGCTGCTAGTCCATTACTATGAAACAAAATGAACGGTTTCAGGGACGGATATCTCTAGACAACTTCGATTAAATGCAAAATGGTCCATCACTGGTCCATTACCATGAAATGTTGCTCTCATGCGGGCGGGGCGGGGGATTATGGTGACCGACTGGCCTCTTGTTATATATGATGTAATCATGTTCACCAACATTTACTCGGGGATTTTTCCGCCAATGCCTGGCGTTTACCCATGTACATTTATAGTGGGTGTTTTTATTGTCGGGAAAGCGATTTTGTGTTTTCTTTGTGTCAATTTTAATAATTATGAGTTTTAAGAGGAAATTGTAAAATATGGTCATGTTAGATTGCCAACGTAAGCCAGCATATTATCTTGAAAGACGTCGTGTAAAGTGTAGGCGCATCTTAACCAGTAGGCTCACATTCATATATATGTAGTGATTTTACAGCTTAGTAGGCCTACTTTAAGATTGTTCCAGGACCTGGTCCCTGCAGCTCATCTCACTAAACATCTTAATTTTCATCTCGTCCTATTAACTGTCTCTCATTCCCATCACAAGACTTAAGATAAATCCTTCTAATATTAAGAAAAAGCTAAGATCTTGGCAAATCCTTGGTGGTAAAATAAGTCATATGTGTGATACCGTAACTATTTTTAAGTGATACCGTAACGCTGATTACAGTTAGCACACATCATCTAGTCATCTAAAAACACTCTTAATGACATGGAATACCACATAGCTTAATGATTAGAAGCACAGCATATATCAATGTCTTTACTTTTTAAACAAAAACATTTTTTGTAACTTTTTGTTGCGGTATCACAATTTGTCAGTGTTACGGTATCACATATTTTGGCTATCAGTAATGGCATGACATCTTTATCAGTTTTTAACGCATGACAATTTGATTGATTGAAATATATTCTTCATACTCTCACGTAACAAAAAAATAGCATGTATCCTTACTTCCCGTTGTCCGTACACTCAGGTAGCTGCTCTTACAGGGTGTTACCAGGTGGTATCAGGTGGTATCAGGTGGTATTCATTTACTCACATGGCATTTTCTTTGTCAATGCCAAGACTAGTTATTTATAATCATTAACAATTAATACTTACATACGTTTATTTCAAGAAAATATTTGATTGAATGGGGTTGGTGAAAGTTTATTTTTTTCACATAAGGTAGCTTTTTTCATGGAATTCACGATTTGCTATCCATACTTCATTTTTTCCCCTAACCATATATTTTCGGTAACAAGGGATGCAAAATTCAAAATCATGAAACGTGATCATACTTTTGTCAATTATTGAGATAGAGACGATATTTTTTCACCAAACGATATATTTTTGACATATGGAAATACCAAAACACAAAAATGCATTATCATGATTGTTATGTTATGTTAGCAAATATTTATAATGGTATTTCATTTCTACAGTAATGATAGCTACCCGGCAGTGCATCCGCTTATGTGTAATATAAGCAGTACATGTTGTAACTCAACCAAGAACTAATAGGTACAGTTGAATAATTACGCCGCTGAAATATACTGTAGGACATTAGCTATGACTTCTATATGAACAAATAAAGGCGCAACAGTGTAGGCATTATTATTATTATTATTATTATTATTATGACAGTTCTTAAAAACAACGCACGACTCCAGCACTGCTGATCAAGGCGCTTGCATAAAAGTAATACTTGTAAAAAGATTAAAATATTCAGCTAAAATAGTATAATTTAAAAAGACATGTCTTTAGATTCTTTTTAAAACTGTTCAGCGATGTAACATTTCTCAAATTTAAAGGGAGGGCATTCCAGAGTTTTGGTCCATTCACACTGAATGCTGCTACAGTACCAAGTCACAGTCATTCTATACACAGCTGATGAAAAGAAAACTCTCAAATATTACACAGTCTGCAAGATTGCAACCTACCAATGGATAATAAACAGCGAGATTTGTTAACTCATTGTGCATACCATCATTATTAAGAAATTGAAATTGGCAATATTTCTACTCTCTAATAACATTATAAACACGATAATTGTAGCACGTCGCGGAAAATCTTTCTCTGCGTATCAAACGCATTTACACACTAAATTATTGAATTCTGCTCGGCAAATTAAATTACTAAAGCTTAAGAAATACAGCGTGGCACTAGCTATACCTAGTCATGCTATTGGACTGTGTTTGTGTCTTGAAGGTTTCTTATATATAAATAGCTGAAAATACCGGCCAAACTTGATCTCTTTTCACATGTCAAATTTTTTCTAAAGCTTTAATTTTCCGTTTGAACAACTGGGCATATTGCGCTATATGGACGCCTGCAGTGTTTGTGGACATAATTTATTTTCTGAAATTATCGTATTGTAATGCAGGCTTAATGCTGACTGTACCGGCTTGCTTGTTCTAGAACATTTTAAATACGGTACTCCGTTATCTGGTTTGCAGACTTTGTTTTCTATGAATCAGAACAGAAAAATTATATGGTGATTTGAAAGTATGAGCAACACTAACGCCATGCGCTATGAAATATCCCACTGACTGTAGCTAATTTTGAGCTGCAATACTACAGGGGAAGATTTGTCAGGGGCTGCGTATATATATATATATATACAGCGGACTGAAAATAAACTAGCAAATGTCTAGTCATTGTTGTCTGCTTTTTGAAAATGTCAATAGGTCAATCGGTTAATATGGCAATTAGGGCCTAATTAAATATTTTCAGTGGCGGCCATTTTGCATTTATGTTGATAAGATCATTATTAAACTATTTTTTCAAACACCATTCATTTAGTTTTGTAAATAAACATGCGAAATTGTATTATTTTGTTAACGTTTACCCTGTATAACGAAAAAGTAAAAAGCGTATATTTTGTATTTGACCTTGATTCTGTCAAATAAAACGCTATGTAAATATACCCCAAGTCAATTTATAGCGATCACTTACGTTCAAAGGTGGACGCTTCACTGATATTAAAATATTGCTAATGGCAAAAAAAGGTGTGGCCCAAAAACTTTTTCTTGGTGATACTATAGAGACCTTATACTACAAATTTGTGAAAAAATCTGTCTGCCCTCTCGTAGTTCCAGGTCTGGACATATCTTGACAAAAATGCCCTGTGCTATGCTGTAGAATGAGCTGGTGAGGGCTGATTGTTTGTATTTGTGGGAAGAATCGCGAAGTATGATGTGGTCAGCCGTCTGTGGGATGCGAGTAGGCCAGTCCAGGTGTACCCTACATCAGACATCAATCATGGCAAAACGACTTTGCAATGCTCATCATGATGAGACGGGTTAGACCACGCCCCTGGTCATCAACCACTAAGGTGATGGTTTGGGGCGCGGGCATCACTCAGGTCGTTTACGGTGACAGACACTGACTGTCAGTGATCCTGGAGCCTCACCTGTCAACCTGACTGACATTTGGCTGCACGAACATATGGCAGTGGCAGAGCGCCAGCCATTGACATGTGGCTGTACGAGCATACATGCATGGCAGCGGCGGAGCGCAAGCCATCGCCATGTGGCTGTACGAGCATATGGCGGCGACAGTGCGCCAGCCATCGCCATGTGGCTGCACGAGCATATGGCAGCGGTGGAGCGCCAGCCATCGCCATGTGGCTGCACGGGCATATGGCAGCGGCAGTGGCGCCATGTGGCTGCACGAGCATATGGCAGCGGTGGAGCGCCAGCCATCGCCATGTGGCTGCACGGGCATATGGCAGCGGCAGTGGCGCCATGTGGCTGCACGAGCATATGGCAGCGGTGGAGCGCCAGCCATCGCCATGTGGCTGCACGAGCATATGGCAGCGGCAGTGGCGCCATGTGGCTGCACGAGCATATGGCAGCGGTGGAGCGCCAGCCATCGCCATGTGGCTGCGCGAGCATTTGGCAGCGGTGGAGCGTCAGCCATCGCCATGTGGATGCACGAGCATATGGCAGCGGCAGTGCGCCAGCCATCGCCATGTGGCTGCACCGAGCATATGGCGGCGGTGGAGCGCCAGCCATCGCCATGTGGCTGTACGAGCATACATGCATGGCAGCGGCGGAGCGCAAGCCATCGCCATGGTGGCTGTACGAACATATGGCGGCGACAGTGCGCCAGCCATCGCCATGGTGGCTGCACGAGCATATGGCAGCGGTGGAGCGCCAGCCATCGCCATGTGGCTGCACGAGCATATGCAGCGGTGGAGCGCCAGCCATCGCCATATGGCTGCAAGAGCATATGGCAGCGGTAGAGCGCCAGCCATCGCCATGTGGCTGTACGAGCATATGGCAGCGGTGGAGCGCCAGCCATCGCCATGTGGCTGCACGAGCATATGGCAGCGGCAGTGTGCCAGCCATCGCCATGTGGCTGCACGAGCATATGGCGGCGGTGGAGCGCCAGCCATCGCCATGTGGCTGCACGAGCATATGGCAGCGGTGGAGCGCCAGCCATCGCCATGTGGCTGCACGAGCATATGGCAGCGGTGGAGCGCCAGCCATCGCCATGTGGCTGCACGAGCATATGGCAGCGGTGGAGCGCCAGCCATCGCCATGGTGGCTGCACGAGCATATGACAGCGTTGGAGCGCCAGCCATCGCCATGTGGATGCACGAGCATATGGCAGCGGCAGTGTGCCAGCCATCGCCATGTGGCTGCACGAGCATATGGCAGCGGTGGAGCGCCAGCCATCGCCATGTGGCTGCACGGAGCATATGGCAGCGGCAGTGTGCCAGCCATCGCCATGTGGCTGCACGAGCATATGGCGGCGGTGGAGCGCCAGCCATCGCCCATGTGGCTGCACGAGCATATGGCAGCGGTGGAGCGCCAGCCATCGCCAATGTGGCTGCACGAGCATATGGCAGCGGTGGAACGCCAGCCATCGCCATGTGGCTGCACGAGTATATGGCAGCGGTGGAACGCCCAGCCATCGCCATGTGGCTGCACGAGCATATGGCAGCGGTGGAGCGCCAGCCATCGCCATGTGGCTGCACGAGCATATGGCAGCGGTGGAGCGCCAGCCATCGCCATGTGGCTGCACGAGCATATGGCGGCGGCAGTGCGCCAGCCATCGCCATGTGGCTGCACGAGCATATGGCAGCGGTGGAGCGCCAGCCATCGCCATGTGGATGCACGAGCATATGGCGGCGGCAGTGCGCCAGCCATCGCCATGTGGCTGCACGAGCATATGACGGCGGTGGAGCGTCAGCCATCGCCATGTGGCTGCACGAGCATATGGCAGTGGTGGAGCGCCAGCCATCGCCATATGGCTGCACGAGCATATGGCGGCGGCAGTGCGCCAGCCATTGCCATGTGGCTGCACGAGCATATGGCAGCGGTGGAACGCCAGCCATCGCCATGTGGGATGCACGAGCATATGGCAGCGGTGGAACGCCAGCCATCGCCATGTGGCTGCACGAGCATATGGCGGCGGTGGAGCGTCAGCCATCGCCATGTGGCTGCACGAAGCTACCATGGGATGGTTCCTCACGCCAATTGAAGCTAATAGTATTAAGAGTTATTTATCTTTTTGATTCTACATGCAGGCCTGTGTGAATATCATGCTAGAAAGAAATAAAATTACACACACAAAATAAATTAGTTTTTCATAGTTTGCTGACTAGCTGCCGAAACAACCCCCCCCCCCCCCCGCCTCTGCTTCATTTCAATTCCTATGTTATGGGAATACAAATAGGCCACATCAACTTGTTAGGAATGTACAATTAACATTTGTAGCCTACAACAACGGCCCAACGTCTTAGGCGTTGGACCAACAGTGTACAAATGTTATACAAATGTTTTGTGTTTACTGGGTAGCGCATGTATAATTTATTCTCAAGGATTCCGTGTTGTCATTGACTGTGTGATCTCATAAAAAAACATAGCGGTATCTCTCAGTATCAGAAGCCTCACGCAGAAATGACCAAATGATTTTCCAACGTTATGGACGTGTACGTTGGTGTAGCTTTAAAACAAGACTGGTTCGGCGGTATCGGGTGAACCAAGTTAATAAAAACCAAATTACTACCTCTGCCATGCCAGGGCCTGAGGAGCATGTCCGGGTAACATGATATAATCGGTAGTAAACTCATTTCATTTCGTTCTACAAGTAATCCCATCTTTGATTTTGTCTATATTTAGGCCCGGCCTGAGGCCCGGAGCCTATGAAGTTTATTGCGCCTGTGTTTGTGTCCTGTCTTGCGGGAAGTGAGGTGCCGTGTCTGGGAAACAGTCTTATAAACAAGTCTAATATAACGTTTGTGGTCGCGAGGTAAAATACTTGCGTGTTTAAAAAATGTTAAGGAAAAATATATTCACGATTATATTCATGATTAGAGCTTTAAAGGTTTTGCTTAGAATTATGTTGGCCCCAGCGTCGCAGACGGTGGCCCAGCATTACATCAGCATTGGGCCAATGTATCAATGTATCTAGGTAGTAGTCTGTCTGGCGACGGGGGTTGAAAAGGCGTCACCGGCATAGTAGAGAATGGCATCTCAAAGGAGTTCAGTAGGGCAGGGGATTTGGCCGCTTATACGTGTCAACTTTAGTTTGGGACTCACCGACCTCACCCTTTGACTCTTGAGCACCATTTAAATTTAATAATTAAAATACACTTATCCAATAATGTTTCATATAACAGGCCAGCGTCACACTGAGAGTGGCCCAGCATTGAACCAACACTGGGTGTCTGATATGGGCAGTAGAAAACATTTAAGTGCTACATTTCACAAGAGAAATAACACTTGTAATAATAGAGAGGAGATGGCCCAAATGTCAAATGTCCTGAATGTCCCAAAATATCCTATATATATATATATATATATATATATATATATATATATATATATATATATATATATATATATATAATATATATATATATATATATATATATATATAATATATATATATATATATATATATATATATATATATATATATATATTATATATATATATATATATATATATATATATATATATATAT